>JAOTOL010000459.1:0-70332 GCA_034440575.1 Imbricaverruca yamaguchii | reverse complement strand
TGGCTCTGAGCTGGCCGTCTCACCAAGGAGAACTAAGGAGATCACCGGTTCTGGTGGCAAGGCATCACGTGACCTAAACTCTGAGCCATTCATCCGTCAGCAGTGTGCGCATGCGTTGAGCGACTGTTGGTAAGAGCCAGACATGAGCGAAATGGACGGAACGTGTTTGCTATCCTTTGTGGACTATGCTAAGCCATCAGTTCTGACGTCACCAATCCCGGAGGACGAGTTTGGTGACGGAACTGACGTGGAACTAGCCCGGTGGTAGCAGATCGGCTGCGATGGAAATCCCTTCAGAGGGTGCACGGGCTCGAGCAAAAACTACGCATGTGCGCGTATCTATGGATCTGCATACATCAGAGATATTCAATTCGTGAATTGAGTACAGTTTGCCACGCTCTGGTGTGTGCTCTTGGTATTTACATGGCCGAAAGCTGGTCATTACTTGGCTTCTTGTTGTTTTGCTGTGTTGGATACCTGGGATGTGATGTGGCTCACGACATAGGTCCGGTGTGTGTGTGTGTGTGTGTGTGTGTGTGTGTGTGTGTGTGTGTGTGTGTGTGTGTGTGTGTGTGTGTGTGTGTGTGTGTGTGTGTGTGTGTGTGTGTGTGTGTGTGTGTGTGTGTGTGTGTGTGTGTGTGTGTGTGTGTGTGTGTTTGTGTGTATGTGTGTGTGTCTGTATGTCTGTCTGTCTGTCTGTCTGCCTGCCTGCCTGTCTGCCGGCAGAGGTCCGGTGCATTTTCGTCTGTCTGCCCCGACAAAAGTCTGGTGTATGTGCGTCTGCGGCCGCTGTGGTGCGAACTGACCGAACTCGTGCTGGCAACGGGTGACCGTCACGGCGCTGTGCTGGTCACCAGAGGCTACAGCTGAATGTGTCTGCTTAGCGTCAATAGGAAGGGCATTATAGATGTTTGACCAGAGCAGCGTGTTGCAATGTACCGCCATAATTGATGTACTGTACCTGTGCAGCACAGTCCATCTGGAGCTCATGTATATGCTTGGCATAGTGCTTCTCTGCAAAATGGTATCAAATATGCTGTAGAAATAACATGCACTAGGGTCGATACGTTCATGCACTGGAGTCGGAGAGACCAGGACGCCATCCAGCGCCTTTTAGTCATATATCCCGATGATTGTAGGTTATGCAATTATCTTGGGGGTATGAATTAGTCATCGCAGAAATACATAATTCCTTTTCATTGCTTTGCTATTATTTACGTTGTGCATTATTTCAAACCGTAGGGCAATTCATCTGCTGAAGTGGTCCACAGGCCCTATAGGCTACAGGCGTTACCTCACGTTGTCTGTCCGTACCATACAGACTATTGCAGGCAAGCCTGTGTTTGCATGACAGTGATAGTCTAGATTTTCCTCGTTTTTGCGTTAACTGATTCTCAAATCCAGTAGCATCTCTCAATCTCCAGTTCTCAAATCCACGGGCCGCTCTTTTACAGTCGCCAGCTGTTTTGGGACTCCTGCATTGGTTGGGTTGATTAGTGAACCAAATGGTAACAACTTACGCAACAGTTTCAACCGTCCAACAACGATACCAAAATTAACCCAAGTTCATGTCTCCAAATGAACAGGCAATCACGTCTGACAAAGACGGACAAACGTTAAACTAAGCCATAAATGTTCCAGCGCTCACATCTTGTAACAGGTTACATCTTATTAGCCCGGACAATCCAACTCTGTCTCTTACTTCTGTCTCTCACGTACGTCCGTCCGCGCGCGCTTTGGAACTAAAATCGAGCATTGAGTTGCATCCGAGGACCGCTGGGCAAATGTCAATCGAGTAGCAGTACGGGCCGAGCGGCTGAGCAGAACGGGCGAAATTGCTGCTACGGTGCGGCGATCTTCACCCGTACCAGTGCTCCGGCAGCTTGTTCTGAAAGATGATGACGAAAACTTCAGAGGGAGGGTGGTGGGGGCAGAAAGAGGCAAGAATGGTGCTATCGAGCGGAAAAGTTCAGAGCATTACCAGAATGAATGTTTCAGTTAGCCTTTTCGCAAAATAATGTCGCTTCCTAGTGGGACTCCTATTTCGGGTGAACTTCCCTATGTACCTTGCATTGATATTTAGTCTGTTGTATGCTTGATTTGCTTTCACTAGTCAATTAATGAGCTGTGCACAAAAAAATGCATATGGTGGTAATCATTGGATCCATGCTAATCTGGTTTCTCTGGCCAGCCATGGGACGAAAAATATGGGGGCAATATTAAGTGCTGGACAAGTTACTATGACGGGATATGAGGTGAAGAATGATGAGTGCATGTTGATGAGGATATGCGTGAAATCACAAGATGCCTACATTGCAAAACGTCGAATACTTTTCACGTTATCTCATTTTAGATAAAAGCAGCTCCATATTGCTCCATAACGGGGCCATGGGAAACTACCAGAAGCGATGCGCTTCACCACCAGAAGCGCAGGCATGGGGGACCCGGGCCCACCTCGCCTCAGCAACAAAAAAAAAAATTCACAATATAAATTTTTTTTAAAGGTCTGTACCACGCAAAGTAAGAAGTTTTCTTTGCGTTTCCCAGCCTATATCGGTCTCTGTTTTATGAAATGTTTGGTCGGCTACCACCCTTAAGGCAATCCTGACTGCGCCACTACTCTACACCCGACATTGTACGCTTAATTTGGTCAGATCGCTCACAGAACATTAGAGTCGGGGTCATGTATCATTTCCCCGGCCGTCCGTAGCATCCAGCGTGTGCACATTTGCTGACAATTACCCAGCCGTGTCTTCTGGTACATGGACTCCAGCACTAGCAGTGGAAGTATGTATCTCTCGACGCAACTCAGGGTATGTATTGCGAGACGCAACTCCGGGTTTTGGATACGTCACAGAGAAGCATACGCGCAGAATCGGCGGCCTTGGGCCAGCTTGGGTCTGCCTCACCCCGGGCCATCGTCGGCTCCGACTCAGTGGGCTTTGAAACAATAGATCCGCTATCATCGGCTTCCAAAATACCTGTGACTCAGTCATGGTTGCAATATTTGACGTTCACGGCATTTCCTCCGAAGGTTTCTACGTTATATATATATATATATATATATATATATATATATATATATATATATATATATATATATATATATAACCAGACGTGACCAACCGAGCTGTCCTGTGTTTGGTAGTGCACGCTTAGTCCTCACCGTCTCTTGCGATACACTGGTAGATCACGGTCTCTATATATTCACTGTCCACGGCTCGACTATGCACGCTGTTTCCTCTGGTCTTGCCCTGACGCGACTGGGCCCTGCCGGGGCGAACAGTCCGAAGTGGGCCGCGCGTCCGTGGTGCCATATAACCATAAACCACGGCCCGCGCTCCGCACATGCGACACACATTCACAACACCTCCCCTCCACATCCACCTCCACCTCCAGGCGATCTCGCACGCCCCAGTATGGCCTCAGGGCAGCGGGCAGGTCACGTCTTTGATCAGGGAAGCCGTTTGTCACGGCCTCGCACAACGCTATGTACTCGGCGTCGGCGCGGGCGGCGTCGCGGACGCGGGTCAGCGTGGCATCCTCGATGGGAGACACCCGGGCTCCGTCTGGATCCAGCTGGGTCACTGAGCGCACGACGAGACTGTGGAGCTGATGAGTCACGTCATCTTCGGCTTCCTCGTCGTCTGGTGTGGGGTCATCCACGGGGGCTCTGGAGAGAGCATCTGGGATGCAGTGATGCTTGCCAGACTGCCAGAGTGTCGTGAAGCTATACGCCAGGAGCTTCATGCGGAAACGCCGCAGTCGGGGATTGTCGATCTGCGGCAGAGATTTCTGGTTGAGGATGGGCACCAGCGGGCGGTGGTCGGTGAGGACGTCGAATGACGGGAGGCCTGCCAAAAACAGGTGGCACTTGTACACGGCCCAAGTCACAGCGAGGAGCTCCAGCTCGATGACGGCATATCGTGATTCCGTGGCCGACAGGAATCGTGAGCCGCACTGCACCAGCAGCCACTGTTCGTCGTGACATTTGAGAAGGACGTATCCAAGGCCGTGCGACCGAGAGGCATCAGTCTGCAGGGCGGTGGGTCGTCGCGGGTCAAAGTACGCTAGCACTGGGGGTGACACGACCGTCCTTTTCACTGCTTCGAAGGCCTGAGTGTGAGCCTCAGTCCATACCCATATGTTCTGGGGCCGCAGCAGGTCACGCAGCGGCTCGGCCGCCAGCGCAGTGTCAGACGAGAAGGCACCCAGTTGGTTCACAAGTCCCATGAAACTGCGCAGATCTGTGAGATTGGCGGGTATGGAGAGCTCAGCCATGGCCTTTACCTTACACTGGTCGACTGTGTAGCCGTCGGCAGTCACATCGTAGCCACAGTAGCTAACCGACGGCTCGGCAAACACCAGTTTACCGGGGTGCAGCGTGATGCCGGCTGCGTCACACCGCTCCAAGATTTGGATCACGTGTTGCAGATGCTGTGCAAACTGGCAGTCGTGTGTCAGCACGTCGTCAACGAGTTTACACGTACGACTGATGTCGGAGACGGCTTGGTCACCTCGCCAGTATTATTCGTCTCCGCTCGCGGAGAGACCTTGAGGCAGTCGTACCATTCGGAGCCGGCCCCACGGCGTAATGAAGCAGGTGAGGTCCTGGTCACGACGGTCTAGTGGCACCTGGAAGTAACCAGATCGGGCGTCCAGCTTCGTGAAGTAACGCGCCCCGACACCGATGGTGGAGATCGCCTCCTGCGGTGTGCACACTGAGTTGGCGCCACGCCGAACGTACTTGTTCAAGCGGGTGAGGTCGACAGTGAGGCGCACTGCTGAGCCGTGGCTGCCGGCAGGATCTGCGTGTTTCGCTACTGGGACGATGGGGTGGCACCAATCTGTGGGATAATCCACGGGAGCGATAACACCTTGCTCCAGAAGCTCGTCCAACTGCTGACGGATATCATCCTGCCACGCGAAGGGGATGGGCCGAGCTGCTGTGACAGCATGTGGGCGGGCGTCGTCCATCAGCTCGATGCGTGCCGGGCCACCAGTCATTTCACGAAGGGGCGGGGCCGTGATGAAGACGCGTGGGAATGCTTCTTTGAGCTCCGCCAGGTGAGCTGCTCGTTGCTGCCGGGAAGGCTCCCCAAAAGCCGGGTCCCAGGTCGGGAGCGGCCCACGAACAGAGCAGGTCACTGGATCATCCGACTTGTGCACCAGTGTCGGGTTCGTGCTGACTTGTTTCCGGCGCGGGGGTCGTGCCGGCGCCTCCTAGCATAGTTAGCGCCTCCTAGCCTAGCTAGCATAGTTCTAGATATCTTATGGGGGCAGACATCTGCTCCCCGGACATGCGAAGTTGGTGCGGACCTCCGGACGCGCGAGTGGGGTACAAAAGCAATCTGCACCAGTGGACCGCAAAAGGCACTACGAATGCACGGCCATTTAGAAGTTGTATATTTCTTTGTCAAATATCTGCTTCCCGGTCCATAAATATGGAGCCATATGGACTAGGGTTAACCTACACATGAATGGATGTCCACGTTTGGTTTGCGGGTGCATATGCAGTATGCATATGTTGGTGGATAATTGTGGAAACAATTGGTGTGGCAAGGGCTGTTTGTCCATGCCCGCTGCTGGAATCTGTTCGCCATGTCTGTATGCCGGAAGCTTGCTGCACCTACCCTCGTGAATACAGGTTGCAAATTGGAAAATTGCATAAAAACAGCACCTTCTACCCAACTGTAGATGTAGCGTCCTTCTTACGTGGTTCATACAACTCCCTGAATACGAATGTATCGCGTACGAATATATTCCTTGTACAACTTTCACGTGTATTTGAGGTACGTATTTTAAGTACGAATGTATCGTAAACTGATAACATAAGTAAGTAACGGCGGCGGCAGCACACTTACCCGCGTGGCCGACCGATGGCCGCGTAGTGGCGCCAATAACTACTAAAAACTGCCGACTACTTGCTCAGAGCTACAGGTACCAAAATTACCGGGAAACTCACGCCGGCCCCGTGAGGGAACAGTGGCTGGCGAAAAAACAAACAAACATGAATTAACAATATAAGAATCATCCACTTGTGGCTTCGCTGCGTTCATTAATCACTCGCATCGCAGCGGCAGTGGACGAGTGGTCGGCGCATACGTGGTGACCGTCTCTATCGCAGCGCGGCTTGAACTCGATCCTGTGTACTGAACCGGGGCGGCAAGGGAGAACACACGCCAGCAGATAAGGATACCTCTGATGGCGGTCTCAGCTGAGATACCAACCGCGCAAATGACGTTGCAGGAGCCGACGGGGACGGGTTTGGAAGTGAATGCTGCGACGGCACCACTCGCGACCTGGCCGGGTCACTATTGAAATTACCTGTTGGCGGTCCGCGAGCTGGGCCGTGCACGCCTGACCGGCTGTCTGCACGTCGGTCGCTGACAGCCGGCGGCTGTAAAAGGCTGACGTCTTCCTTTACCATTTCTTTTGGAAATCACAATTTAAAATCATATTTAGGTAACGAAACATCCGTAGGCTTTAAGCCATCCAATAGCAGTGTGTTTTATGTGATTCAACATCGGTCGGTTTTAGGCCATCCAACATCAGTAGGCTACGTTAAACTAAGTTGCATCACTTTACATTGATTATAACTGCATGCTATTTTTCATCATATACCACCACACCCAAAACCGTTCTACCGTTCAGGATTTTCAATCTGTTGAGATAACATGCACCTGCATTGTCAAATGTCTTTTCTTGTTTAAAAAATGTATTTCAATGGTGTTGGTATTCTTTTCTTGGACTGATTTCTAAGATAGAACTATGCTAACCTGAAGTGCTTATATATTGGGATTTTTTTTATTTGCCATAGAAACGGCTGTCAGATTAATTGAAATGGCACCAGAAAACACCAGGAAAACAACCAAGAAAAGATACAACAGAGAAAATGTACATAAATATTGTATTCTTATATCCAGCCCATATTGTCTTCATCAATAGGAGGAAACACTTGTTAAGATGTAAATGCACATAATTGATATGCCAGTTAGGTTAATAAATACGTAGTTTTGTCTGCGTTTATTGGACAAATATTAGTATCTGTAAAAGTGTGGCTGATAAGTCTACCATTTCAGTCAGGAAATCTGATCAAAATAATCCAGTTTTCTTAACCTTGACCTTAACCAATTGCAACTATAACTTAGTGATAAATGGTTGACATGAGGGTTTATCATGATTGTTATATCTTTGCAATAAGAATGCATTTTGATACCAACAAACACACAATTTGTTATTTTTGGTCACAAATATAGTTTTGATAAAATTATTGCATGCATACTTATTAACATGCCAAACATAATTTACCCATGCATTTACACTGCATAAGCTTAATCTTGGTTGAAAAGCAAAATAATACCAAAGACAGCTTTTAAGCAAATCATATATATGTAAGAATTAATCATTTCGAGATTTAGAAATTGCAAGTTAACCTAACCTAAACTTAACCAGGTTAATCTATTTTCTGAGAGGAAGGGCATCAAAAACTTTTAATAAAAGAACAGTAACCTAACCAGGCCTTTCCATCTTTTTCTTTTCGTACAAGAAAAATCATGGCAAACATACAAGCAAAACAGGGAAAACAAAACAAAGTGATCCCACAAATGACATAAACAGCAATAATATCATGAAGTTTCAGGATTACCAGGGGTTTTGGCTGGTGGGAATATTATGGTCGGAGCAGCTAATTGTAGGAGACGTATCCTTCTCTGCAAAGAGACAGGTTTAGGCAGTTCTTTTTAGGTTTATTTTGCTATCAATGTCTTGGAAATGCTTGGAACATGCTCTTGGCTCCCCAACATCCAGCATTTCAGAAACATGTTTTATTGTGTGCTAACACATTCTGCTTAAGCAGCATCCTGATCAAAATTGTGTATTCAGATTTCTTCTTTATTTAATTTGCTTGCCCCAGTTCCACTTCCATGCAGAGGCACTGCACAGTAAGGCATGCCATGAAACAGAGATGTTTGTTAGACAGAACAGTGTTACATCCCAACATTGTATCTGGATGTTACATTCGTACTCTTGGTAATCAGACTGCAACTCATGAAATGTTTCCGGAAGGTATTTCTGGAATAACAATGGCATTGTACATCATAGCATCATACATAGTTAACTTCCTATAATCTTGTGATTACTGCCTTATGTTTTGGGTAGTATTGCACTTCAACACGCGCCCTGGAGGGGGAGCGAAATACGCCCACCCCTCCAGTTCTTCGTACATAACTCCAGATTTTACGGGCCGATATTCGCCATAGTTTGCGTGCATGCTTAAAAATGACCGGCGCGTCGCTTAGAGCACAAAAACCAAAATCGCTGCAAACATGTTTCTAGTTAGGGACCGTTCAAGAAACAAAACCGCCAGAGTAAGAAAATCGGCGCTGATGCGCTTCCTGCATATTGGGAAAAGGGAAGTATTCTTGGCAACACTAGACATAAGACATAAAGACATAAAAGATTAGTGCAACTATGAGCCACAAGGGCCCTTCTTAGTTGCACTCTGTACACTGAACCAGTTGCCCACCAAATATGTCAATCAGCCCTCCCTGTCATACTGAAAAGCAAGCCCTCTATTCTTATAATGATTGTCTATGCTGTTTTTAAAGATGTTCAATGTGCTGCTACTGACAATGTTTTCTGGCAGCTGGTTCCAGTGTTCTACTACCCTGTTGGTGAAGAAAGCTTGCCTTAACGTTGTTCTGCTCTGGTTAACTTTAATTTTGAATTTATGACCTCTAATTGCATCATTTCTGTTCAATTCAAACAAACATTTCCCCAAGGTATCCCCTCTCCAGACCATGGACAAATTTAAAGACCTCGATGAGATTTCCTCTCAGCCTTCTATATCTAAGTGAAAACATATTCAATTTCTTCAATCTTTCCTCATATGCCAGGTTGCTTATGAAATGAACCATTTTTGTAACCCTCTTTTGTACACTCTCTAAATCCAACAATCTTTTTCATAGCTAGGAGACCAAGCTTGGATGCAGTATTCCAAATGTGGCCTGACGTATGCACAGTAAAGCTTCCTGATCACTTCCTCACTTCTGTATGATACATCCTATTTATTGCCCCGAGCATTCTCAGTGCCTTCTGAGAATGCTTCCTTGGTCTCTTCTGATGCCCCCAGTTTTGTGTTTAGAATAACACCTAAATCCTTCTCCTGTTGAGTCACTGATAGCACTTGGCCACCCATCAAGTATGGAACCTTCATATGCTGCTTACCTACATGCATGAATTTGCACTTATCAAAATTAAACTTCATTTGCCATTCTTCGGACCACTTCACAAGTTCGTCCGAGTCTTTTTGCAGCGAGATATGCTCATCTTTACCTGCTATTGCCCTAAGGACCTTCAAATCATCCGCAAATTTCAAAACTTTACTGCTTAGGCCACTTTCAATGTTATTTACAAATATAATGAACAGTAGTGGCCCCAGTACTCACCCCTGAGGGACTCCACTAAGAACATTTTGCCATGATGACCTTGTACCATTTAGCATCATGGTAAATGGTACAAGGTCTCTTTTCTGTCTATCTGAAAGCCACAACTCTATCCATTTTAAGATGCCACCTGTAATACTATGGGACTGAAGCTGTATCATTGACCGTTTATGGGGTACCTTGTCAAAGGCCTTACTAAAGTCAAGATATGCTACATCAACCTGATTTCTCTGATTAAATTGTTCTGTGGCGAAGTTCAAAAAGTCCAAGAGGTTTGTGACACACGATCGTCTTTTTCTAAACCCATGTTGAGTATCTTGAATCAATCTGCTACCTTCCAGATAACTAACTATTCTGTCCTTAATAATTGATTCGAGTACCTTGCAGACTAGGGATGTGAGACTTACTGGTCTATAGTTTTCAACTTTCCCTCTTTCTCCTTTCTTGAAAATAAGAACTACATTTGCCTTTTTCGAATCTGTTGGAATTCCATTTTGTGAAACTGATCTACAAAATATTATACGAAGTAGAAATGCCAGTTCCTTTTCAGCTTTCCGCAATACCCTAGCATAAATTTCATCAGGTCCTGCTGCCTTGTTTGGCTTTATTTTCCTGATATGATTGTAAGCATCATCACTATCAATGAAATAACATCATTTATCAGATCACGTGTCACTGAACTATGGTGTACGGTCGGCAGATTGGTCATATCTTGCAATGTAAACAATGATTCAAACTGCTTGCTCAGCTCAACCACTCACTATCCTCACCCAATGTAGTCCCATTTACTTCCAGTGGACCAATTGTGCTAGAAACTTTACTCAGCTTGTAGAAACTAAAGAACCTTTTACTGTCCCCATTACAGTTCCTAGCTAAATCCAGTTCTTTTGCTCGCTTTGCTGCTCAGGTTTTTTGCTTCAGAGTGTCTCTAGCTTTTCGATACGCCTTTAGATTAACGATATTTGAAGCTTCATTAGACACTCTAAATGCAGCTTTCTTAGCCTTAATTGCTTTTATCAAGTCTGGTGTGAGCCATGCTGGCTTTCCTACCCTTCCTTTGCGTCTTTGCTTTTGGGGGCCATGTCTAATCTGAATTTTCTTCAAGTAAGTTTTGAACTTTTCCCAGATTTCACAGGCATTTAAATTGGAGAATTCTTCTTCCCATCTGATGGCACTTAAAGCCGCTCTCATACAGTGAAAGTCTGCTCTGTTGAAATTTAGAACATTTACCAAATTATCCTTAATAATTTCCCCTACATGTGCCTTGAATCTAGTATGTTATGGTCACTTCTTCCACGAGTTTCTCCTACAGTCAAGACTTGAACCAAGTCACTTAAATCCGACAATACAAGGTCCAAGAATGAGCTATGCCTGGTAGGTTCCGATACAAACTGGTGTAAGAACAGGTCCTCTTCAAGGCATTCAAGTAGTCACTTCCTCTGAAAGATATAGAAATAGTTTCGAATGTGTCGAAGGTCCGGCGTGTGTACAATAATTCAGGGTAATACGAATATGAGAGTCAGATGTATTTTGTTCGCAGCCAATGTCATTATATGCATCCTATCCTATGTGTCTAGGGGCTTCCCCCAAGAAATCTGTCATGACCGGCTCGGACGGTGCTCCCATCGCTGGTTTTCAACTTACACTGCCACATTGCTGTTCTGGACATGTAAAAGATTAAACTTTTTGTCCTCAAATTGTCCGCTTTCATCTGAATGGTTCAACGGAAGTTGTTTCCCTGAAGGAACTTCAATTTCATCCCTCCCCACCCCATTTCCTAGTTTCCCTGAAGGACATGCTCGTACACTTTGCCTAACACATGGACCCCCTTCTCAGAGAAGTGCAGGCCATCCCTCTGATAGAGGTCCCACGATGCATAAAACCTGCTCCACTCGTCTACAAATGTAAAACCTAGCTCATGGCAGAGCTTTCCTACCCTGGCGTTAGCTGCCAGTGCCCTAGAGCTCCACTCAGGGGAGGCTCTAGCCCTAGGCAAAATTGTTGTTACAATGACTCCATTTGTACCCTTCAGGGTGGCCAGAAGGGCCCTGTACTCCCGCAGAAGCTCCTCACTCCTTGCAGAACCTATGTTATTTACCCATTAGCGACTTGCTTGATGTATACGAGTACCCGTATGGTTGTGCTATGTAGTTACAAAGTCATGTTGGGTCATCGAGGTCAAGTGAATGTTAACAGTTAATAGAACCAAACTTGGTCAACTGGAATGTTGTCATAAATGCAAATGACTGTCATGCGATTGATGTCACTTTGCATGTTCCTCCCTACACATCCTGAAAACTACTGCTTGTCATTGTGTACCTGAGCGAATCCATACGTTGTTCATGTACTTCACTCATTTTTTGCGAAGCCGATTGCGCCGAGCCGCCCAACGGAGCAGTCGGGCGGGGGGCCGGTTCCGGTAACTAGAGCAAGTAATGGACTAATGAAGTGCTGCTATATAGGTGACCTGAGGTCAAGCATTAGGTGCTGAGTTTTCATCAAAAGTAACGTTAGGGATTATGCTATATTACTCAACGTTTCGGCCAGGGGCCATCGTCAGGAATGATATAAAAAATGGTAGGGTTAACAATTGAAGGAAAAAAACGGGGAAAAAGCGTGCAAAAATACACGTGAATCACAGAAAAGCATCCTCATTGGTGCAGACACTTCAAGAAACTCCAAACCAGAAATCAACTAGGTCAAGATAGAATCCTCTGAGGAAGCCCGAGCCGATGGTCCATATACATATCGACACATACATGCACGCACATATATAGACATGTATCCAATGTAACGCGTAATACATAAAGTATAATTTATGTTTATGTAATTTTATCTGATATACCAAGACGTCGTTTGCGTGTTTAGTTGCGGCCGTAGATTACGTATGTGTATAGATTTGAGGACCTTCAGATCAGCGTTGTCCTTGGCTGTTGCTATAATTTCTACTTTGAAGTTTGTGTTAGTGTCGCTGTGTTCCATGTTAGAATGTTTGTCGATCATGTGTTCGCCTAAAGGTGTGTATTCCCCCCGAAGTCTGGCATCTCCCAAGTTCTCATTCTACCTATCCCCGATGCTACGCTTAGTTTCTCCGACATAAAATATTCCAAGACAGCGGTTGCACGTTATTTTATAAACTACGTTTTCCCGCGTGCATCTACCTTTGAGCCCGTTGCTACAAACGTGGCACGTTCGTCTACCAGCAGGGCATGGCGAAAATTCCAGGGCTGAGCAGACCAGGTAAGATTTCAGCGTAGGTCCGCTAGTCCAGGCCACCCTAACATGATTTAGATGAGACGAATGGATGGCTGCATTTACATTTCGAGATAGTTGGTCATCGACAAAAGGAAGTCTCATGTAGTCATAGTTGGGATTGCTACATTCTCGATGCCGACGTTGCCCACTTATCCCACTCCTGTTGTGAGGGTGGACAGCACGAGCGGCGGAGTGTACCCGATGTGCTGGGTATCCGTTTTCCAGGAAAAGAGTTCTCATCTTCGCAAGGCTCCGCTCGCACGAAATAGTATCGGAGGAGGCTTGTGCTGCTCTCCTCATTTGGGATGTTAAAACAGCCTTTTTAGTGGCCATCGGGTGGGGCGAATCATAGTGCAAGATGATGGGGGCTGCCATTGGTTTAAAATACAGTTCGGTGGTGTAGCTACCATCAGCCTGAACTACAAAATACGTATCAAGGAAAGGAATCGAAGTGCTATGAGCACTGTGTTCTAAGGTGAACTTGATGTTGGAATGTTGTTGGTTAATTTCTGCAAAGAAGTCGAGCAGAGAGGCCAAGCCATGTGTCCAAACACAAAACATATCGTCTATATACCTCATGTAGAGAGCTGCCTTCAAATCATACAAAGCTAAGAAGATCGACTCAAGGCGGTGCATAAAAGCAATCGCTAAAGGAGGTGCACATCGGTTACCCATAGCCACTCCTTTCGTTTGATTGTACATGGAGTTACCGAAACGTGTGAGGTTATTGCTGAAAATATGTTTTAGTAATTTCACACAGTCCTGTACCCCAATCCCGAAAAGACAGATATCATCCAGATTGTTTTCGATTAGGCGAATTACAGCATCTATTCCCCCCTTTATCGGAATGCTGCCATATAAATTTGTGACGTCCATGGTGAACGCAATACTGCCCTCCGGAAGTTTGGTAGGAAACGTTTCTTTCACCCCCTGTAGGTACGACTCCGTGTTTGTCAGATGGGCGGGAACCAACGCTAGTATCTGGACAAGAATCTTGCTCAAGGACCAAGTTAGCTTGTCTAGGGGGTCACCACTCGCCGACACTATGGGTCGCAGTGGAACCCCTAGTTTGTGGTTTTTGGGAGCCCGTATACTTCCGCTGTGCGGCTGGAACGAGGAAGGAGAGATAAAACTGTCTTTATGTAACTTCCCGGATAAAGTGTCCTTGAAAATAGTACATGTTTCGATTTCGAGATGTCTGGTAGGGTTTGGATGGGAAGGAATGCTCTGATAATCGTCCGTTATTGTCCTGGCCTTTTCAATGTAATTCATTTTGTTTAGCACGACGAATCCTTTGCATTTATCTGACGGCTTCACTAATACATTATCGTTGTTTTTCAATTCCTGCAGTACTTCCCTCTGTTTCGCATAATTGTCCGACCTTTTGTTCGATGCTTTGTTGTGATATTTATATGCTTTTAGAACTTTTGTTTTTAAATCTTTCAACTCAGATTCTAATTGAGTTGTGGCGCTCGGTGATTGGTATGCAGGAGTGTCGGGAAACATGGGGCGAAGCTTTGAATGACCTGTGCCAGAGGTTCTTTGTGATAAGCCTGCCTGCGGTACCTGAGGTAGAGTTTGCTGTTTTGTCTCCCTCAAATTTTGCGTTACCACAAAAAGTAGATCGTGGCTGCTTGGAAAGGGCAGAATCAGGCGGTGAAAGGGCGATCTATGGTTTGCGGTGGAAGAATGTGACCGTATCCCAATCCCGAAAAGACAGATATCATCCAGATTGTCCTCGATTAGGCGAATTACAGCATACATTCCCTCCTTTATCGGAATACTGCCATATAAATTTGTGATGTCCATGGTGAAAACAATACTGCCCTCCGGAAGTTTGGTAGGAAACGTTTCTTTCACCCTCTGGAGGTACGACTCCGTGTTTGTCAGATGGGTGGGAACCAACGCTAGTATCTGGACAATAATCTTGCTCAAGAACCATTTTTGCCATTTTTATATCACTCCTGACAATGGCCCCTGGCCGAAACGTTGAGTAATATAGCATAATCCCTAACGTTACTTTTGATGAAAACTCAGCACCTCCTGGTACATTGAGGGTCGTACATTTCGTCTCACGTAATGTCTAAAACCCAGGAGTATTAAGAGCCATTCTTCGTTGTATTAAACGACAGACAGACAGACAGACAGACAGACAGACAGACAGACAGACAGACAGACAGACAGACATACAGACAGACAGACAGACAGCCAGACAGACAGACAGACAGACAGACAGACAGACAGACAGACAGACAGACAGACATGCAGACAGACACAGAGAAAGAGACACAGAAGCAGATAGACACAGAGACAGAGACAGACACATTGACAGAGACACAGATACAGGCACAGAAGCAGACACAGATATGTAGACAGATAGACACAGACACAGGCACAGATACAGACACAGAGATACACAGATACAGACACAGAGATACGCAGATACAGACATAGAGACAGACACATGGACAGACACAGAAACAAAGACAGATGCAGAGACTGACAGAGACATACAGACAAAGAGACACAGACAGACAAATGGGCACACAAAGGGATAGACATCAGTGGACACGGTCTTCGACCCTCTTGTTTAACTAAGCACACATCTATTTTTATTTCTCAATTGCATCCAATTATTAAAGCTCACTCTTTATACCGGATTTCCAGTCCACAAAGCATGTCTTTGGACATTGGAAGCATTCAATCAGAACAGACTTGTTCAGAGGATTGTAAGAATCCCTAAATCACATCATGACATCGACAAAAACATCGTCTTTGTAACATGTACCTAGCTGAAGTACATTGTTTCCCTGATTCACAGTCATTTGAAACTACCACACTTAAGTCTTCTTCCTCTTCAATGACACCCACTTCCAAACCTCCCATTACAAATTTCAATGTGTCATCCTCAGACCCCAGATGCATAACCTTACACCTTTCATCATAGAAAGGCATCTGCCCTTGATCAGCCAACTTTTTTAGGTCCTGTGAGTCCAGTTGAATATTACTCGATTGATCACTACTGTTAGCCACTCTTACCAGTTTCATGTCATCAGCAAATCTGAATACTGCACTCCAAAGCTATACCTTAATGTTGTTCACAAAGATGATAGGGATAAGCACACTTTGAATATAGCCACGCAACACTCCACTCAGAATATTCTTCCACTCACATACATTTAACACTGCCCTTTGTTTCCCACCATTTAACCATGCCTCTATCCAACATTGTTATCTGGAAGGTAGCAGATTGATTCAAGATACTCAACATGGGTTTGGAAAAGGACGATCGTGTCTCACGAACCTCTAGGACTTTTTGAACTTCGCCACAGAACAATTTGATCAGGGAAATCAGGTTGATGTAGCATATCTTGACTTCAGTAAGGCCTTTGACAAGGTACCTCATAAACGGTTAATGATACAGCTTCAGTCCCATGGTATTACAGGTGGCATCTTAAAATGGATAGTGTTGTGGTTTTCAGATAGACAGCAAATAGTGATGCTAAATGGTACAAGGTCATCATGACAAAATGTTCTTGGAATTTTGGAGTCACTGATAGCACTTGGCCACCCATCGAGTATGTAGCCTTCATGTGCTGCTTACCTACATGCATGATTTTGCACTTATCAATATTTAATTTCATTTTCCATTCTTCGAACCACTTCACAAGTTCGTCTAAGTCTTTTTGCAGCGAGATAAGCTCATCTTGACCTGTTATTGCCCTAAAGACCTTCAAATCATCCGCAAATTTCAAAACTTTATTGCTTAGTCTGCTTTCATTGTTATTTACAAATATAATGAACAGTAGTGGCCCCAGTACTGACCCCTGGGGGACTCCACTAAAAACATTTTGACATGATGACTTTGTACCATTTAGCATCACTCTTTGGTGCTTATCTGAAAGCCACATATCTATCCATTTTAAGATGCTACCTGCAATACCATGGGCCTGAAGCTGTATCATTAACCGTTTATGGGGTATGCTACATCAAGCTGATTTCTCTGATCAAATTGTTCTGTGGTGAAGTTCAAAAAGTCCAAGAGATTGGTGAGACACGATCGTCCTTTTCTAAACCCATGTTGAGTATCTGGAATCAATCTGCTACCTTCCAGATAACTAACTATTCTATCTTTGATAACTGATTCGAGTACCTTGCAGACTATGGATGTGAGACTTACTGGCCTATAATTTTCAACTTTCCCTCTTTCTCCTTTCTTGAAAATAGGAACTACATTTGCTCTTTTCCAATCTGTTGGAATTCCATTTTGTGAAACTGATCTACAAAATATTATACTAAGTAGAGATGCCAGTTCCTTTTCAGCTTCCCGCAATACCCTAGCATAAATTTCATCAGGTCCTGCTGCCTTGTTTGGCTTTATTTTCCTGATATGATTGTAGGCATCATCACTATCAATTAAATAATTTCATTTATCAGATCACGTGTCACTGAACTATGGTGTACGGTCGGCAGATTGGTCACATCTTGCAATGTAAACACTGATTCAAACTGCTTGCTCAGCTCAACCACTCACTATCCTCACCCACTGTAGTCCCATTTACTTCCAGTGGACCAATTGTGCTAGAAACTTTACTCAGCTTGTAGAAACTAAAGAACCTTTTACTGTCCCCATTACAGTTCCTAGCTAAATCCAGTTCTTTTGCTCGCTTTGCTGCTCTGGTTTTTTGCTTCAGAGTGTTTCTAGCTTTTCGATACGTCTTTAGATTAACGATATTTGAAGCTTCATTAGACACTCTAAATGCAGCTTTCTTAGCCTTAATTGCTTTTATCAAGTCTGGTGTAAGCCATGCTGGCTTTCCTACCCTTCTTTTGGGTCATTCCACGTCAAATCGCACAAGAAATTCCCCGACCCCCTCCGATTTTGATGAAAATTGGTACACCTGCAGTACCAAGTGAAAGAACCCCACACGCCAACTTTTAGCCCAGAGTGACCACTGGGGTCAGATCTAGAGGTCATCCTAGGTCACGATTTTTTACCGACTTGACATCAATAAATTGCAAATATCTCAGGTGTTATTTAACTTAGCGGAATGAAATTGGTGTCAAAGTGCGCAGAAGCCCTGGGCCATTAAGAAATATGGCAAAAGTTGCACGTGACCTCCCCGTGACCTTTGACCTAACCAGGTCAAAGTATACAAATATATTTTTATATATGTTTGCCTGCCCCTAATTCGACGAAACTGTGCTATATTAATCGTAGTGATATTATCTAAGAACCTGCAAAAAGAAAGGCGGAGACTTGAAAACTTTTTCAGATATCAGCCTTTGAGTATTGTAATAGGACCTAATGCATGCATGCCCCGAGGCTATTTACCATATCATCGATGATAACTCTGGTTACCTTCGTCAGATTATCGTAAAATTTGCATCGCACCATCAAGCAAGGTGCGCCAAACGCTTGCAAGAAGCGTCAGGGTGCCTCTCGGTTCCGAATCCGAGGCCTGGAAAAGTGCTTAAAAGTGAGATTGCAGAACTAGTGAGGGACTTCTACAGAAGCGAAGACGTGAGTCGTGCAATGCCTGGAACTAAAGACTTCGTTTCTGTCCGGAACAAAATTACAGGCAAAAGGGAGCGAGTACAGAAACGCCTTATCCTCTGCAACCTAAAAGAGGCCTATCGGTGTTTTAAGGATCTGTACCCGCAACAAAAAATAGGTTTTTCCAAATTTGCGGAGCTACGTCCGGGGGAATGTGTACTGGCAGGTGCGAGCGGTACCCATTGTGTGTGCGTATGCGTGCATCATGAGAACGTGAAGTTAATGATGGCTGGTGGCAAGGTAAGCGACATCACTGTGAATGGGGTTCAGCTGGCATCCTATCATCATTGTTTGGCTCAGGTTCAGTGTAACCCGCCATCGTTGCTTTGTAAGGAGCGTAAATGTGAAGAATGCCCAAAAGTGTCGGAATTCGGCGAACAAATTTTGGCTGAGTATGATAACCGAGAAATCGATAACATTGAGTACCGAAAGTGGACTAATACTGATAGGTCCACCTGAGAGGTGGTTACGCAAACTTCTGAAGATTTTGTGCGATCATTTTGCGAGCAGCTGGAAATACTTGTAAAGCATGATTTTGTCGCCCGTGCCCAAGGCAATTATCTGAAAGGCCTAAAGGAAACACTAGCTCCTGCAGAGGTAATTGTTATTGGAGATTTTTCCGAAAACTACGCTATGGTTACACATGATGAGGTACGGTCCCATCACTGGAACAAGCTGCAGGTGACAATCCATCCGTTTGTGGCTTATTGGCGAAACAACGCAGGGGACCTCAAACATTTTTCTTACTCTGCCATTTCCGACTGCCTGACGCATGATACTGTGGCTCTCCACCTTTTTCAAGGAAAACTCATTGAGCGCCTGGAAGCAGAATTAGGCCAGCGCCCCAAGAAGATATTTTATTTTTCAGATGGGGCTGCCTCGCAATACAAAAATTGTAAGAATTTCCTAAATTTGGCAGAGCATTCCGTCCACTTTGGAATAGACGCCGAGTGGCATTTCTTCGCAACCGCTCACGGAAAGGGACTGTGTTATGGCATTGGTGGGACGTTGAAAAGGTTAGCTAAAAAGGCAAGTCTGCAAGGAACTCTGATTGAGACCCCGGACCAGTTTTATCAGTTTGTAAAAAAACCATGCCACCGGCACGTGCTGGAGTATTTTCCCAAAACCGAGTGGGTCAAAGAAACCAAAGCGTTGAATGACAGATTCGCAGCTGCTCACACAATACCGGGAACAAGGAATGTCCATCGTGTTACTCGTCTCCACGTAATGGTATGGTGGTTGTGAGATGGTTTTCCGGCAGCGAGACGTGAGGTACGTGTGGCGAAAAAGGTTGGTAGTTCTTCGTGAATATACTGTACTGCTTGTTCAACTTGTTTTATGGTCGCGACTATTTGCATCTCAGAAAAATTGACTGGCCCTCCCGATAAAATGTTAGCACGAAACGCACGCGAGCTGAAACAATATATTCAGGCTATAAAAACCGAGGAAACATATTTTTTTGCGAATAACTTTTGCCAAAGTAAAGATAGAAATATAATTTTGTTACAATCGTATTTTCCTCGTCAGGCCGCGTTGATTGATGTATCACATGACTTAGCTAGCTGAACATTTGATCCTGACCCCAGTTGACCTCCAGGTCACCATAAACCGAGGTCAAGTGATGACCTAGCTAGATCATATTATACATCATGATTAACCAGAGGATCTCGGTGGCATTAAAATTATTTCTCTATCTTGATTCTATATAAAGTTATTGACGAAAGTGTGACATGACCTCATAGTGACCTCACGTGACCTTGCAGAGGACACTTGTTCAAAATCAAACTTGGCTCGTTTGGAGTAGCCTAACCTAAAACTAGGTAATATAGCCTGTACGAGCCAAATTCAGCGTTTTTTGTTCAGGAAAATATTTTTGTTTCCCTGTTGGCTTGTATTGGAGAGGTCACTGCCAGGTCATGTGAGGTCAGGTCAACGTGAAAATCTGGAAAATAGTTCAGCTTGCCACCGATGATTTGTCCACCAAATTTGACGATAATCGGACCAAGGAAACCAGAGTTATCATCGATGATATGGTAAATAGCCTCGGGGCATGCTTCGATTTGGTCCTATGACAATACCTATTCAAAGGCCGATATCTCAAAAGTTTTAGAGTCTCCGCCTTTCTTTTTTGCACGTTCTTAGATAATATTACGACCATTAATTCAGCCACGTTTCGTCGAATTAGGGGCAGGCAAACATATATAAAAATGCATTTGTATACTTTGACCTCGTTAGGTCAAGGGTCACGGAGAGGTCACGTGCAACTTTTGCCATATTTCTGAATGGCCAAGGGTTTCTGCGCACTTTAACGCCAATGTCGTTCCGCTAAATTAATGAACATCTAAGATATATGCATTTGATTGTTGTCAAGTCGGTAAAAATAGGCGACCTAGGATGACCTCTAAATCTGACCCCAGAGGTCACACAGGGCTGAAAATTGGCGTGTGAGGTTCGTTCACTTGGCACTACAGGTGTATCAATTTTCATCAAAATCGGAGGGGATCGGGTTCAAAATAGCCAATTCTTGTGCGATTTGACGTGGAATGCCCCTTTTGCGTCTTTGCTTTTGGGGGCCATGTCTAATCTGAATTTCCTTCAAGTAAGTTTTTAACTTTTCCCACATTTCACAGGCATTTAAATTGGAGAATTCTTCTTCCCATCTGATGGCACTTAAAGCCGCTCTCATGCAGTCAAAGTCTGCTCTGTTGAAATTTGGAACATTTACCAAATTATCCTTAATAATTTCCCCTACATGTGCCTTGAATCTACCATGTTATGGTCACTTCTTCCAAGAGTTTCTCCTACAGTCAAGTCTTGAACCAAGTCACTTAAATCCGAGAATACAAAGTCCAAGAACGAGCCATGCCTGGTAGGTTCCGATACAAACTGGTGTAAGAACAGGTCCTCTTCAAGGCATTCAAGTAGTCACTTCCTCTGAAAGATATAGAAATAGTTTCGAATGTGTCGAAGGTCCGGCGTGTGTACAATAATTCAGGGTAATACGAATATGAGAGTCAGATGTATTTTGTTCGCAGCCAATGTCATTATATGCATCCTATCCTATGTGTCTAGGGGCCTCGCCCAAGAAATCTGTCATGACCGGCTCGGACGGTGCTCTCATTGCTGGTTTTCAACTTACACTGCCACATTGCTGTTCTGGACATGTAAAAGATTCAACTTTTTTTCCTCAAATTGTCCGCTTTCATCTTAATGGTTCAACGGAAGTTGTCTAGTTTGCAAGAGAATTCACACGCGAATGCGTATAATTTTATGAATAGCCGGAGTTCATAACCGCGAGAGAGCAATGTTGCCTTGAGGTTCATAACCGCGAGAAGGAGCTCTTGTCTGGAGAGGTGCCATTCCTTTGAAGCGGCGCCAATGCCAACTGGAAGGGCGCCTCTGGCTGCAAAACTCGATGGGTGGGATGCACTCAGGCCTTTCCGAAGGGCTATTCCTTACAAGGGACATAGGTGCACAAAATGTCAAGAATGTCACCTGCAAGCATTGAAGCCCATAAAGCTGTCACATTTTCACAAGTACAATCCGCACGCCTCTGACACACGGATGATCGTTGAGTGAAGGGTTCATTAAGATCGATCCAGCGGTTGCCGAGATCGTCCATCTGTATTAGGGTGTTTCAGAATCCATCAAGTATCGCGAACGGAGGTCGCCAGGCCAGGTGTGGTTCTCTGAGTCTTGTTGAGTCCAACGGTACCACTTTTGTCGAAATTGAAGAAGTTCTAGGGGTTGGGCAAAGCGCCTGAAGTCTGAGCGTATTTGCCGCATTTTGACGCTGTGGCCCGCCGACCGCGCGATGCTATTGGGTCATATTTATCTTGGCTGCGATTCATAAAGAGGTGGGTTTTTTGCGCCCATAAGGATCGCTTACTTCACAAATCATGCAATTAAGGGATTTTGCCGAGTACACACATTTTTGACAAGAATCTAGCAGCTGAGTTTTGGAGGGGCAAACCAACCATCGACGACAGTATCGACCAGTATAGATCGTGTTTTGTGGAGTACAACAATGCGTGTTTGCAACGATGCGGACGGTGTCCGGTTTGGGACATAAATTGTCCATTTTCTGTAACGTACATCTGCCACTGTTGACACGGGTGGATTACGAGTTGGAAGCAGTGATTTGTTCCACGTGCTTGCAAGTGCGACGGTACAGAGTTGCTATTAAATACGGAAAGGCTTAAGAAAGGATCGGAAAGGTATATGAAGTGATCAGAACAGCTTCGTACTCACTATACCATTGATGAGCATGACAATGCACTCAGCCCCACCGTTTCGACTTACAAATATAAAACGTACTACTAAAACATCCACCAATGCACATTACTGACATATTGCTGCTTCATCTCTCGAAAGTGCACAATGCTGTTTTTCTATTTTGAAAGCGACAAGTTTATACAAAATACAAACCCTATAGAGCAAGTGAATACACAGACACACACAAACACTCACACGAACACTCATATACACACATACACACACACACACACACACACACACACACACACACACACACACACACACACACACACACACACACACACACACACACACACACACACACAGACGCAGACACAGACACAGACACAGACACAGACACAGACACAGACACATACACAAACACAGACACAGGCACACACACACACACACACACACACACACACACACACACACACACACACACACACACACACACACACACACACACACACACACACACACACACACACACACACACAGACACACGCACGCACAGATACACGCACGCACGTATGCACGCACGCACGCACGCACGCATGCACGCACGCACGCACGCACGCACGCACGCACGCACGCACGCACGCACGCACACACACACACACACACACACACACACACACACACACACACACACACACACACCGAGGACCACCATTTCTAAACGTGATAGAACGCTATGACTGAAGCACATCGTTGCCACATGGTGCTCGACCGTTACCAAGTGTTGTTTGACACGATAAATTAGAACATATACGTTTTATGGCAGGTTGTACTTGCGAGGTCCAAGTGACAACAGAGGTCCAGTTGTGTGAGATGGGCAGATTATCGTGCATTTCGAGGACCAAGTGCGTGATGTACATGTAAAACCGAGGCCCATAATGACTGTTGGTACCTGCATTAATTTGGACATCTCCAATGTCTAAACTAGTATTATTTATGTTACTATATGATCTACTATCAGGGCACACTTACTATGTGGTCAAGGATTGCGGTGACGTTGTACCCCACACTTCAATGCTGATTTGTGACGTACTCATGCTGCGCTGTCATGACACCATCTGGCTGTTGTTGATCTTCCTCTCGATAAGACCTCTCGATTGTTTAAAGAAAAGAGCTAGGTGGATTAGTCTAACAGGATTGGCCCCTAGACAAGAGGTCAATAGTATGGCATTGGCGGGTGGTTCACCAAGCACGGCAAGAGGGGCCCAATAAATGAAGGCAATGTGTGCTGTTAATTTGGTATGCGGGGCCCACCCATAGTGTCCCATGTTAATTCGCCAAGTTTTCCTGGGTAACTTTTCTCACCCCGTCTCGGGGGGAATTATAAGCCCCCTATGAAATTTAGGTATAGCCACCCGTCCCAATTTCGTCTATTGTGTGCATGGACATGTGGCGCATCTCCTCTATGCCAAGGAGTTCAAAAATTCGATACAATCTGAGAAAGAGAGAATTAACTATCAGGAGAGTGAACGGCCTTAATCGTTTTTTCTTGTTTGCCCCACTCGCATTCCTATATATCATTTTTATTTTTCCGCTGTTGAGCTACCGGTTCCGTAATGGTGCACACAAAAGTTACGTCCGACAATTTCTGTGTGCAGCCTTACCCTTACGACAAGAACCGTTCGACAGGATTTGAGAAGTGGTGCAGCAAGTTCTAGGGGTCTGTGATCCCCTTTCCTGTATTTTGTTCGGGGGTGAGCACTCAAACACCCACGAGGGCCGTTCACAATTCGCTTATAAGTGAGGTTCTTTCAGATGCTGGAAGATAGCGTGAAATATCGAGTAGCGTCATTGTCACACCGCTTAACTGGCAACATTTAACGTCTGTAGCTTTCACGCCTCCTGCCCTCACTCGGCACTTTTGTGCCAACGCCGTATGGGCACTTCGGTGCCATCCCGGATATCGCACGAGGCTTACTGAATACTCATACATTTACCGATTGCTGTGCGCTATTATTACACCCATTGCTGTGCACTGTGTACAGCCGAGATCGACTACCTTCAGGGCTGGCAAGCCCCGGCCTTGAATACCACTATTAGTCTGTCCCGCTGCATTTTCCGCCAGCGGGGCAGACCAATAGCGGTCTACCCCGCTGTGGTCACTATTCAGCGATACTCGCTGACCTGCAAGTGCACGAAACATACAATTCACGGAACGTTACCTACGTCCGCCCTGCGTGCTTTTAGCGGGGCATTCTGCAGCGAGCATAGACTGCGTCGGGTGGTTGTAAGGGCCTGGAGCTGCTTCTGTGCTGACCGGATGGACTGGCCGGCTGCTTCGTGAGTGGTGTGCACTGGCTGTGCAACGGGAACCTGGTCGCATTGCTGATTGTCGCTGGGGGATATGTGGGCTCCAAGCCCCAATACTCAAGGCGTGAGCACAGAGAGAGCGGAGAGAGTTGGGGGGCGGGGGGGGCTCGGCCGTGAAGGGCCACTGGATCGATGAAAGGGTACCAGGCTCAAGGAGAGGATTTTGGAGTTTAGGAGAACATCGACTGCGTCTGTCATGCAGCCTCAAGCACATTGTCCCGGGCTGACGAATGGGGCTCCGAATCAATCTAAAGGGCCCCTGGGCTGATGGCGGTGCTTAAGCCGAATGAAGTCTCATGATTTGATGGGGAGGTCGAACGCTTTATAAAATGGACATCCCGCCTCACGGAAAAGGCCCTGGATCGTTAATGACGACCCATGAGGCTATGGAGGGGCTCCAGTTGTCGAAGATGACCTCGTGTCATCCGAAAGGGCCCCTGGGCCAACCCATAAGGTTCAAGCCGTGCAGGAGCCTCTGCACTGATGGATGGAGCCCAAGCCGTTGAAAGTGGGGCTGCTGTCTGACAGAAGAGGTCCTGGATCTCTAAGGAGTTTATTGGTTGGTTCACGACACACTTTATGCACATTCACGGCTAATGGCGCCGCCCACACTGTTTCGCCGGTGGGCTGCGGGATTGGGAAATGTCCTGAGTGGCGCTAGAGTCGAACCCTGGACCTTTGGTACCCATAGCCCGACACCTTAACTCGGCCGGCACACTCGGCACACTCGGCCATCTCCGCCCCGATTTCTAAGGAGGGCCCCTGAGCTGATACCTAGCCGCGAGAGGACCCCGATCCATCGGAAAGGTTTCGAAGCCGGTAAGAAGGGGCAGGCATATGGGTGAAGCAGAACATGCGATCCTGGAGTGACGAAGGAGGTCCAAGCTGCTAAAAAGAAAGAAGCTTCTGGCAGTATCGAGTGTCCTAAGGCCTGAAAGAAAGCCCCCGAGCCGAAAGCTGACGGGACGTGCTGGGCCGCTGGGTCGGCTTCTGGTCACGCTGATGGAATGGACCCAGAGCTGACAGCGTTCCTTAGGCCGATAAAGGTACTCCACAGCCATACCCACTATCCTGACCAAAGCGGAGGGTTCAAGGTACTACGTCAAGGGACTCTAAGCCCATGGAGGAGAACTGAACTGTTAAAAAGCGTAGCCAATGAGTCAAGGGGCATCTGCACCCATCCCAAGGCGAGTTCGAGAGGCCCTCCGGGCGACCGCTTTGTTGGAGATGCTCTTGATCGCGCTCTGAGATGGACCCTGAAGGCTGAGGGTCAATCTCAGAGCTGCAATTCACCTGTTGTGAGAGCTAAACAAGGCTATTGGGCTGGGAGAGACAAGGCAAGGCTGGGAGAGACCCAGAAGAATGAACAGAGCCACTTACAGGCTAATAGGAATTCCGAGAGCTGGCGATGTTTGTTGTGCATGTGGCCTGTGTGTGGGTGAAGCCTGCCTGAGAGCCCGATGCCCCTGACACCTAAACATGATTGTCGAGAACTAGGAATGGCAGATGCAAGATGGAGACAACATCTAGAGTATGAATAGGGCCCTTGAGTGCCAGAAGAGACCAGACTGGGATACCCTTGGACTTTGGGAGGGGAAACTGAGGGATCGACGCTCCATGAGAGATAAGCGTTTGCTTGAGAACTGGTTATATGTGCAAAGAATACCGGGGGCTCGCTTCAGAACAAAAACATCCCTGAGATACATAAACATTGCCGAGGACGATGATTGCGAACGTCCATTAAAAGTCAGGGAGGGCAATGAGGGTGAACAGAGCCAGAGTGTCAGAGATGTGTGCCGAAAGGAGGGGGAGCGATTAATGCGGAGGACCGAAATAGGCGAAAATCATCTGAACGCTTGCGTTATGATGAACATCCATCCTAACAAGTGCTGTCAACTGTTGCGACACTTTTCTTTTTTTTAGGACAAAAAAAAAACTCGATCTCAGTAGGTAAGGCCGTCCAACAGCTGCCGTCACCTAAGCAGCGGCGGCCGTCCATTTGGTCGCAGCTCAGCGACAATAGCTGTTCTAGCGGTGACGGAAGTTCCAGCGGTGACGACAATTCAAGCAGAAGCATCCGTCCCAATGGCATGGCCACAGCTGCATCAGTGGCCACGGTAGAACCAGCGGGAAAAGACGGCCCAGCAATTGCTGTGATGACGGCCGTTCCAGCGGTGCTAGTCGCATCGTCTTGCACCAGGGTGGCGCCAGTCAATACAAATAATGCAGGATGCTGTGTGTTCAGCGTAGCTGGTCAGAACTGTTGCTAGACTTTCTTCTGTCCCCAAATTTTGCACATATTTTTCCGTACTGGCATTCACGGATGTATGAAGGTGTGAAAAGGCGCAACAGTGTGGGCCCACCCATATTATGAACACCCTTCTATGAAACTAATTTTCAATGCACCAATTATGAAGCACTTATGCTCGGGAGATAAGGAATCACGCTTTTACCCGAGCTAATAATACTTATGTCCTCATTAGTTATGTCTTAATTTCTACTCATGGAATAAATACTGACCATGCTAGTGATTCCGACGGGAGCAGGGAGTCCGTGTTGTATATGCATGTGCTTAATGCATCGATGATGTGTTGTCGCACTGATGTGGATGTTCAATGAACTGGGGTGGAGCTTGAACCTTGGACCTCGAGGGGGTCTCGCGCCATTCAGGTATCACTTTGCATTTTATGAAATCGTTGGGAAAATTCAACATTAAGCATGTTAAGATCATCAGTTTGGTAGCCTACTGCCAAACTGACCACCTAGAAATTGGCTGACCACCTGGACACAGGCCAGTTTAAGATAAATCATTGCTGACAGAATTCATTGCTGATCCCTCCAAATTTAATGCTCACTTATTTTCCTGGTCATTTCTGGACCCAATTCTCAGACCTCAGTCATGATAAAAAGTGCAGCTCGGTGTTGCTTCAATGCTACACTACTCCTAACAATAGTAGTCTTTGTAAGTTCAGGACACGCGTAAAGCTTGGCACGTGACAAGTGCATGAAACATATGCTTCCAAATATGATTGTTGGTTTCTCAAAATGATTTGGGAAAAACACCATACTTGAAGGCATTGGGAGGGCACAAATGGATTAAAAGTCATACTCTATAGGGTCCCATGCTACAAGATTAAATTATCATGGGGCAAAGAACATTGAGAGAACACGTTCATCCTTAATAGTAGGCAAAACAACACCCCTGGTTGCAAAGTAATTTAAAGCAGTGCTATACCAATTTTATTACTATACACCAAGACTTTCCCATGCAGATTGTTGAATGGAAAGATGCTAGGAAAATCACCAACAGTCGATAAGATGATGATGTTGCCCACATCCCGTTGCAACACTTGTCTATTTTATTTTGTGCAGCTGAAGGTACTTAAAGTTTCATGCTTACATTTATTACGTATTTTACTTATTTCCTTACGCTTATAACTTAGAGCACCTTGAACAATTTTGGCTGCATATTTTGGCTGCATATTTTGGCCGGATATTTTGGGTTAAGTTAATCTGGGCTAGGTTATGCTGGGCTAAGTTAGTTTTGCATATGGTACAATCAATCAACATGATAATACATCGTAGATGTAACAGCTGCAAGATGACACATAGTTTGCTTTGTATGTTAGGTTAGTTAGTTATTTTAATTTAGGAGTGCTTTGATCAGTGCTATGATATTAGTACCCAGCGCTTGGCATGTCCAGAAAAGGATGTCCACTCATGTTCGTTCTGTACATGCACGCATCATGCCAAATGTTACAAAGTAGCTCTGCCATGCCAATCTGGTCCTCCCGCTGCTATACCAATGCAAAAGATCGATAGTTACGCACTAATATAATTGAAGGAGACTAACATAATAATGTTAGGAGGAAATAAACATCTCAGAATCGAACTCATCCAGAGCCAGTGTATTTTTTAACGCGGGGGTGGGGGGGACATAGCTACCTGGCCTGAATGGGAATGCATGGAGTTAGAGCATGAATTAAGAATGTATATGATTTCTAGACAACCTGTTAAATGTATTCGAAATGTTGTCACCTTTTTCTAATAGCATAGCAGGATTTCAATTATCATGCGTACAATTTCTGACGATTTTGGATACACTTGGTGTGGTGTGGGCCATTTGGCATCACACGCATAGTTGGTGCCAGTCTTACCAGAATTGGCACCTCTACCCTCAGGCAGCGTGCGGCCGTGACCCGGCCGCCCTCCCGGGATTAGGTCCGGTGAGCCAACCCGGGCATATACCAATAGAGTGACTCGGCAACAGCCTGTGTGTTCGGACGTGCGCTCCTCACAGACGCGAACCAGAAATCGTAGACTCCCACGCATAACATGGCGCGGTCGGTAGTCTGTTAGAGGATGACAAGTGTGTTCACGTGAACAGCAGTGCTTAGTGTGGATTGGCGATCAGTGATTTTTCGTGAACTGTGACTGTGCTCGACAGGCGGTGTCCACTGCAGTGCGGTCATGGGTGGTGGTGATTCTGACGCGGCTGCGGTAGCGAAACCTGAAGTGGATGCGCTTACCCGCATGCTACAGCAGCAGCTAGATATGGCCGAAGCTTCTGCTCGGCGCGAGGAACGGCTCACGGCATTGCTGGAGCGGTTCTGTCCGACCCCCGCCGGTCACCCTCCCGCTGCCGTGGGCGACGTCCCGGCCGGTGCACCGGTTCCTGCGGCTGTGGCTACTGGTGTATGACCTCGGGTCCGGATGCCGGCTGCGGGCACGCCTATTCCCCACCTAGCCTCCTCCGCCACGCTCATGGAATTTGAGGCGTGGAAGAAGAAATTCGAAGGATACTGCCTGCTCACGCACGTTCCCGATTTGACGCCGGAAGAGCAAAAAGCGGCCCTGCTGGCAGTGCTCGACGACGATTGGGCGCGCGTCGTTCGTTTCGGGCTGCCGGTCGCAGCGGACGCCAGCATGACTGACGTCATCACGGCGATGTACACCCACCTTCGGCGACAGAGGAACGTGGTAATAGACCGGCGCGACTTCAGCTGTCGTTTCCAGCAGGCTGGCGAGTCCGTCGACGACTACATCTGCTCCCTCAAAGAGATTGCATCGTGTTGCAATTTCTGCGCCCACTGCACCGACGATCGATATCGCGATCATCTCGTCGTCGGCACCAACGACGGCGACGCTCGGCGTCGGATGCTGGAAGCACCTGACCTCTCTTTCCAGAAGGCGTTGGACATTTGCCGTGCCTCTGAGTCTGCCTCACACAATAGTTCGGCGATTCGCGGCCCCCTGGAGCCAACAGTGAACCGGGTATCCCGTTACAGAAGAGACCGCGGTCGACGCCGGTCCAACAGTGCTGAACCCGTGACAACTGCCTGGTGCCTTCGGTGTGGAGCGGCACAGCATCGCGGCTCCCGGGAGTGCCCGGCCCTCGGTCGCACCTGCAATAATTGCCGTGCAGTGGGTCATTTTGCCGCGGTGTGCCGCGGCCGGGCGAACGGCGGTGATCAGCGGCGCGCGGCTAGTTATTCTCGTGGCCGCCAGGGTACACCAGCCGGCCGGCCTCGCGGCGCACGCACCGCGCGCAGCGACACCCGTGACCGCCGCGACAGCTCAGCTTACCGGCCAGCTCAGCTCAGCTTACGGTTGCTGCGGACGATGTCTGCGATGAATTCTCGCCTAACTTTTGTGATGGCGATGAACTGCAGCTGATGAACATTCGCCTATCAGATGTGCGACTGCAAGGCGTCTCTGCTAAGCGGTCCCCGCAGATACCGCTCCGTCTACATCGGCACGATGGCAGCACAGTGCCGAGTATCTGGACGCCGGACACGGGTGCCGAGACATCAGCGGTGTCTCTGAAGCACGCTGAGGCTTTGGGTGTGTCGCGCAAGGATCTCCATCCGTCTACAACTACTCTGTGGACGGCGGATGGCCGGAAAATGCAGTGTTTAGGCACATGTGATCTGACGCTGCAGCTGGGGGACGTTACACGTAGGGTGGAGGTTTCGGTGCTCCCATCCCTCCACTCGCCACTTCTGTCTTGGCATGACTGCGTCCGGCTGGGCATACTTCCGTCAAACTTTCCGCAGCAGATTCGCCGCATGGAGAATGGCAGATCAGCGAGTGCTGACCTGGCCAGTGCCCCTGCCTCGGGGAAGCGACGCGTGGACTCCGTCGCTAACGGCCGGCGTGTCGACTCCTACGCTGCCCCCGGCAGCAGGATACCGGTGCCGACAACACGACGCGCTCCTTGTTCCGACAAGCTCAGCGGACCACCAACCTGCAGTGGTGGCACCCATTCCGCGCGTCAACGGCAAGAACATTTCGAGGCTTTGAAGGCGGAGTTTCCGCGTGTATTTGACATGAAGGCGAAGCTGCGGAAGATGAAGGGGAACCCCATGAAGATAGAGCTGACGGACAACGCTGTCCCCTACACCTTGACGACGGCCCGCATCATACCGTTTTGCTGGAGGGAGGATGTTCGAAGTCAGCTGGACGAGCTGCTGGACAAGGACATAATAGAGCCTGTTGAGCATCCCACGCCCTGGTGCCATGCTCTCGTCCCAGTTCCGAAGAGAACTCCAGACGGCGCAGTATCCGGTTGTCCGCTCACAGTCGACTTCACCAAGCTGAACCGCTTCGTGAAGAGACCCGTGCATCCCGCTCGCATACCCCACGATGCGGTAGCATCGATCCCGCCGGGAGCCACCTTCTTCACCAAGCTTGACTGCAAGGCCGGGTACCATCAGGTGAAAATCCGCGACGAGGATCGTGACCTCACGTGTTTTATCACACCGTGGGGGCGCTACCGCTACAAGAGGGAACCCATGGGCATCAACAGCTCTGGAGACGTGTACAACAACCGCGGTGACGTTGGGATGGGCAACATCCCCAACACGGTACACGTGGTGGATGACTGGTTGGCGTATGACTCCGACTACGCTGCACACGTGCGCCACGTCTGGGAAATAATCAAGAAGTGTGACGAGCTGGGCATCACTTTGAACCCGGATAAATGTGTGTTTGCAGAAGAGAAAGTTGAGTTCTGCGGCTTCTCCGTCAGCTCAGCCGGCTACACCGTCGATGGCAAGAAGTTGCGCGCCATCAAGGATTACCCTTAGCCCAGCAGAATCACAGATCTACGATCGTTTCTGGGCCTGGTCAACCAGCTCGGAGCTTTCTCCGACCAGATAGCGGCGGCCGCTGAGCCGCTGAGACAGCTGCTCCGGCCCCGCAACGTCTGGATGTGGACGTCTGCCCACTCGGAGGCGTTCACCAAAGTCAAGGCTGCGCTGGTGTCCCCGCCCGTGCTCGAATTCTTCGACCCGCGGCGGCGGACGGTGCTGGAGACCGACGCGGCACGCACCGGCGGACTGGGCTTCTGCCTGCGACAGCGAGACGATGCTGGACGGTGGCGACTGATCCAGTGTGGTTCACGTTTTCTGACGGACACAGAATCTCGATACGCCGTGATTGAGCTGGAGCTCCTCGCCCTGTCCTGGGCGTGCAGCAAGTGTTCTGTCTACCTGAAAGGTATGCAACATTTCGAGGTAATGATCGATCATCGGCCTCTGGTCCCGGTGTTGAACGCCAAGACGTTGGCCGACATCGAGAACCCTCGTCTGCAACGACTGCGGGAGCGTCTCATCCCATACAACTTTACTGCCACCTGGCGGCAGGGAAAACTACACGCCGTCCCGGACGCGCTCTCTCGTGCGCCAGTGGACGACCCGACGCCCGAGGACGAGGAAGCTGAGCTGGACATTCTTCACCAGATCTCCAGCTTGATCAACCGCATCACGGCTGACGCGTCGGACGGCGACGTCAGCCCCTTCAAAGACTCGGCTCTGGAGGAAGTGCGAGCTGCTACTGACACGGATCCGGAAATTATATCGCTGAAGGAGGCGATCCTGACAGGATTTCCTGATCACCGAAGTCAGCTGGACCCCCTGCTCCGACCGTACTGGGGCTGCAGAGACCGCCTCACAGTCGACGACAGCCTGGTGGTCTGCGGCCAGCGATTGGTGATACCGAAGAGTCTTCGGCGGGCGACGCTGGAACGGCTCCACGCCAGCCACCAAGGTGTGGAACGCACCAAACGACGCGCGCGGCAGGTGGTTTACTGACCACACCTAGATAAGAACATCGCAAACTTTGTAGGAGCATGTGACCTCTGTGCGCGCCACCTGCCCAGCCTCCAGAAAGAGCCGCTGATGCCGGAGGAGACGCCGTCTCGTGCCTTTCAGTCAGTTTCTGCGGACTACTTCTCGTGGGCGGGCCGCTCGTACTTGGTGTACGTAGACAGGCTGTCGGGCTGGCCGTTTGTCTGTCTCGTTTCGGGAGCAGCGTCCGCTCAGGACCTGACACGGCGCCTGCGCAAATTGTTCGCGGCCACCGGCGTACCCCAGACGCTGAGGACTGATGGAGGGGGGGGCAGTTCTCGGCACGACACACGCGCGACTTCCTTCGACAGTGGGGTGTGCAACACCAGATTTCAACCCCGCACTACCCTCAGTCAAATGGACACAGTGAGGCGGCAGTGAAGAGCGTGAAACGACTTGTGCAGAAGACGACTAGCAGAGGTGAACTCGACACGGATGTGTTCGCGCAAGGCCTCCTGGAGCTTCGCAACACGCCGCGAGCGGACGGGCGCTCACCGGCGCAGATTCTGTACGGACACCCTCTGAGGTCGGCAGTTCCTGCTCACCACCGTGCTTTCGCTAAGCGCTGGCAGCTGGCGGCAGACCGGTGCGACGCCCGTGCTGAGTCCCTGAAACTGCAAACGAAAGAGCGATACGACATGTCGGCGCGGACTCATCGGCCGCTGCGCGTCGGGCAGCGTGTTCTGGTGCAGAACCCGAAAACCGGTGTGTGGGATCGCGCCGGAATCGTCACCGTTGTCGGCCAGCGGCGCGACTACATCGTCAAACAGCCGAGCGGCCGGATACTCTGGCGGAACCGAAGATACCTCCGTCCGCAGAGGCCGTTCTTCGCCACGCTGGCTGCGCCTCCTGCGAAGTCTGCGGCTGGCGGAGCTCAGCACTACCCGCAGCAGTTCGTCACCAGCACGCAGACAGCGCCATCAGACTCCCTACCGGGAGGCCTGACAGCTGCTGTGCCACCGGCCGCATTAGCGCTCCCTACGTCGACCGGTACGGCTCACAACTCAGCGACTCGTGTCGGCGATATAGATGGCGCTGCTGGAGATGCGGACCCTGTACCCAGGCGCAGCACGCGGCAACAGCAGAAGACGAAACAGCTGACAATCAGCTGGGGAGACACCAGATACCGTTATATCTGACCACTCTCATGGACTTGTAGTGATCCTAGGAACACTCAATGAACTGTTTGTGCGTGAACTTTCAGTGATTACCTCGATTTGTGTCAACACTGTTCGTTGCAAACTGTGAGAGTGAACGGAGTGCCGGTGCCGTTCTAGGGCACTGAAGTACTGGTGGGGATAGTTTGTTTTGCTATGCTTTTTTTTTCGTCTGTGGTTTACTTTCAGATCTCCACATTCTCGTTGTATCAGATGAACTACCTTTTATTTTGCACACATGCTCGTGTTTTTCGTTCCTTGTCAGACGCACTCACAGAAGTTTGCATCTTGGAGGGGGAGATGGTGTGGTGTGGGCCATTTGGCATCACACGCATAGTTGGTGCCAGTCTTACCAGAATTGGCACCTCTACCCTCAGGCAGCGTGCGGCCGTGACCCGGCCGCCCTCCCGGGATTAGGTCCGGTGAGCCAACCCGGGCATATACCAATAGAGTGACTCGGCAACAGCCTGTGTGCTCGGACGTGCGCTCCTCACAGACGCGAACCAGAAATCGTAGACTCCCACGCATAACAACACTGAGATATAAAACGGTTATTTGGGCTTTGGGTTGCATCGACCACTGATCATACAGCGTCCCACGTTATGCTATCTTCAGTTCATATATTCCATTTGATTATATTAGGGTAGGTTGGACGAAGTTAATGAAGGGGAACATGTGTATATATGAGATCCAGCAACATCATATGGTTATTACTTTGCACTGATCAAACATTAATAATGAAGGTACAAAAGGTGAGGCCCTAGGCCATTAATTGCGGCCCATTTCTTCTCTGTTAGATCCTCACACACCGTCTCGGGGTGCGGGGGAATCGATAGAGACCCCATCTAATCTCCAAACTAAGCGTCGCACGAAAACTAAGTAGGTGCCATCGGAAAGCGCTCGACGAGTAGGGCCAAACACCACGGCACATCATGTTTCCCCCAAAAGTGACGTAACTATGGGCCCTAGAGTTTCACGACTTACACTATGTTTGTGGCTCTGGGGGTAGGGTTCAGTTTGAGGGAGGCTTGAAAAGAAAAATATTTGGAATCAGAAAAGGAAAGAGAAATCGGGCAGGGCATACAATTTTCGTCACCAACAAATCAGCTTTTTATTCCAGAATTTTTAGTTCAAAGTTTTCCTTAATTTTCCTTTTTTAATGGGTAGAAGAGACCGAAAAATGTTATTCGAAGTCAACTTGACCTCATAAAACATTCTTACTTCAGCCAGAAGTTTCAATTTAAACACTAATTGGCAAATATGGAAAATTGATAAGTAATTAAAAGCGAAAAAAGGTGAAAAATCACCTCGTACGTTTTGTTGCATCCGTAAAGATAAGCAAACGCTGAAAGTTTCATTAAAATATCTTTTCCGTTAACACGCGCCCTGGGGGAGGGGCGAAATCCGCACACCCCTCCGGTTTTTCGTAGATGACTCCAGATTTTACAGGCAGATATACGCCATTGTTTGGGTACCTACTTAGAAATGGCAGGCGCGTCGTTTAAGGCAAGAAAAATGAAAATCGGCCGACACTTTCTCGACTTGGGGGCCGTTAAGGTTACAAAATTCGCAGCAACAGACCACAAAAATCGGCGCTGATGCGCTTCCTGTATATTGGCAAAATGGATGTATTCTTAACAACACCAGCGGCTCGTTTGATGCATATTATTATGTTACATGATTTAAAAGTCATGTCAGGTCGCCGGGGGCAAGTCAGATCAAGTTAATGACAGGCTAATGGAACCAAACTTGGTTAACTAAAATGTTGTCATAAATGCAAATGACTGTCATGCAAATGATCACTTTCCATGCTACTCCCTAATCCACATCCGGGAATCTACTGTTTGCCATAGTGTGCCTAGGCGTTTCCATGCTGTATTCATGTATTTCACTCCCTTCTTCACGAAGACGATTGTGCCGAGCCGCCTGACGGAGCAGTCGGGTTGACAGCCCGGTTCCGGTAACTGGAGCAGGTAATGACTTCATAAAGTGTTCCTATATGGGTGACCTGAGGTCAAATGGCGGATCTGGCAGCTGTATTGCATCATTAGCAATGTCCAAACCATCATTAAATGGGCGCTGCATGACGGAAGCAGTCGATGCGCCCCTAAGCCCAAATAACCAACCAACTCAATGCTCTAGCCTTAATAGGAGCCGAGATCTTAGTGGGCGGAACCCGCCCCCTCCAGTGCGTGTAATTTTCAGACGTCCTCCAGGGCCCGTGTTAAAGTGTGACTAGTTCAACTTTTTGGAGGTAACCTCACTTGCCCTTATTTATCTCGTTGACCCTAGATGACCGGACTTAAAAATTTTGACACAACATGCCAAATTGATGTGGGGAAAAGGCATGCAAAATTTCGGCGCGCTGCCACGCGTCGTTCTTTCACTATCCGCGGAAAACAGTATGGGGGGGGGTGTCAATGACCCCCTTGAGACGGCGGCGCGGGTTAATGCAACCACATAGTGTTGATCTAAAAGTATGCTGAAAAGTGGGATGATCATGCCCAACTGGACACAAATGGTACCTATATGCACGAAGAGTTTACGTGAACTAGTTACAGAATACACCCAGGCAATACTTGTGTGTATGCCCACCCCCAAAGGTAACCTGATGACAGGAGCCTCATCATTATACTATGATTCCCAGATTTAAGTTCGAAATGACGTTTAACCAGGAATATGTTCTTTTTTACTCCTAGTTCCCAATGTCACCAATTTGCTACTTCCTGCTTTTAACCCCCCTCCCCATATATGAAGCAGTTAAAAACATTCAATAATTAGGAATTAGCACCTATAAGGGAAATTATTGGTTATAACCATGTATGTAAGGTAATGTTATCATAACCCTGGAGAAAAGGCGCTCATCACCCCAGCCAATACCACATCCATAATATCCCAAAACTCCATTCACCAACATCCAACATAACCATTAATGCCTATCTACCTACCCAACTCTATTAGCTCCATCGTACTTAACACATGTGGCTTGAGTGCCCTGTCAATAATTTTCGGTGTAATTTCTATGTACAGTGTGCCCCCCTTAGCATAAGTGTAAGCCAATCCACTACAACTTAGAACAAATCCACATGTTGCACCAAAAAAAAATGATTAATTCTATTTTAAAATTAACTAACTGAGGGACTCCATAGCATCAGCAGGCAGCCTTTCCACTGATCAATAATGTTTTGACAATGACCTGTTGTTTAGCTGTTCTACACCTTGATTTGTATAACCTGATGTGATGATCCCATGTGACACTCTAAATAGAAGGGCATCATTAACATTGACCTGATCTAGCTATTTAATGATTGCATGCATTTCAATCATATTACCCCTTAATCTCCTGTACTCCACTGATTACTTATATAATGCCAATTATAAGTTAACTAGTTCACTGATGGTTCTAATGGCTTTGCGCTGCACTTTTTCAGGTATATCTGTGTTTTTTTCTAAGTGGGGGCTCCATGCCTGTACGTAATATTCTAAGCTGGGTTGTACGTAGGCTAAGTACAGTTTTTCATGACTACCTTGCTTTTATACCTCACCCTTCTATTAATGATTTCAAGCATTCTGAATGCTGGGTTCGAAGCTGAATTACCATTTTTACTGCTTTTAGGTCATTTTACACCAACACACCTGAATATCTTTCCTCGTTAATACCACTCAGTTTCCTACCTCCCATTGTATATCTGGAAGTCTCACTACCAGACCCCAGCCGCATAAGCTTCCATTTTCATAGTTGAAAGACATCTGCCAATGACAGGACCACTTTTTAGGTCCTCCTTGTCTAGTTGAACATTACGAAGTAGACGACTACTGTTAGCCACTCCTACCAGCCTCATGTCATCAGCAAATTTGAACACCTTATCCGTAACCCCTACCTGAATGTTATTGACAAAAATGATAAAGAGAAGTGACCCTAGGTGAAATGGCTAAATGCATAGAAGTTGAAAAGAATACAATTAACGAAGAATAAGATTAAAAAGAATGAATTTAAAGTAGAATACAACTAAAAAAGAATATAATTCAAGAATAATATAATTAATCAGGAATATAATTAAAGAAGAATATAACTAAAGAATATAATTAAAGAAGAATATAATTAACGAAGAATATAATGAAAGAAGAATATAATGAAAGAAGAAAATAATGAAGGAAGAATATAATTAAAGAATAATTTTTTTAATGCAATTAATGAAGAATGTTTTAACAACAAATAATCTCATATCACTTTGACAAAGTTGAGAAGAGTCAAAGGAATCAAAATTCAGAGGCTAAAAGTATCAAATAAAAATATATAAAAATAATAAGAAAAACAAGCCAAATGAATACGCCAAAAGAACGTGTCAAAAGCATCAGGTAAAAGAAGACATAAACAAGTTAACAGAGCAAGTTAAAATAATAGAAGCAAAAAATACAAGTAAAAAGAACAGCAGTTGAAAGAGTCGAAGTGAAAGGAGCAAGATAGAAGAGTAAAAATGTAAAGAATGGAAGAAAAATCCACTTTTCACATACCTAGAACCTATCACCAACGACATTATCAGGTATGTTGGCAAATTACCCACCTGAAATGCCCAAATGTAGGTAGGTATCCTACAAACCTGCTATACTTACTTTAATTGTATGTATGCTATTGCACTATTTTACTGCACTATTAATGCAATGACATTTTAACAGATATAGGTACAAATAAATCAATTACGCGCAATTATTTTCATTTCGAAATAAGTAGTGCCCTGGATTCACCGTTAGATAAACATCTTACCCACCGTCACCTGACACGCACACCTGACGCGAAGCTACTTCAGCGATGGCCGAAGAAAAATAGTGATGGTGATATCAATCGTAAGCTACGTTCTGAAACACCAACTTTTAAAACCACTAATCATAATTTCGAACCTTTGATATTTATTGGTCAATTAGGAATTAGTACTAACCTACTTTATAGTTGTATTCATGAAACATTGATCTTAGCAGCAGGAGTCTCGTCACCACTATTTCTAATGGAACAAGAACTTACACACGCTTGACCGATTTCTAGTTCACACAGATTCACACACACACACACGCATTTGAAAGTCATGATTTGATGATTACTGAGGTCCATGATAAAATTTCGCCAGCTGACTGAGAAACACCAAAAAACGCGTTTTGATTGGTCAAAATACCGAGGTCCACCTATCGGGGCTCGGTATACAACACCGGACCTCGCAATTCCTTTGTGTAAACCCATTTTGTCCTCGGTATTCACGACTCACAAGTGCACACACACACACACACACACACAGACAGACACACACGCACACGCACACGCACACGCACACGCACACGCACACACACACACACACACACACACACACACACACACACACACACACACACACACACACACACACACACACACACACACACACACACACACACACACACGAATACCTTGGGCAGTCAGTGACCTTGGGAGGACGACATATATAAGGACTATTATGGATTTGTGTGGAAATGCCGAGGGTGGACATCGGATAGAATGGCATAGGGGAAAAGAGGAAAATTCTTCTGATGCCTCGCAATGGTGATTTAGAAAGGTGATACAAGAACAATGGACAGGACGCAAGGCTAATGTAGGATACGAAATTGGCATGCCCTGATCAGAAAATTGGATAGAAATGTACTAGTTTAATTATAAAAAGAGGGGAGTTTACCTGGCGGGACTGCGGAAGCGGTCTGCTACGTCAAGGATCGCAGGACCGTTGAGGATGTCGCGAGGAAGCGTCAGCGTTACAGCACCTTGTTTTCTTTTCCGCTTCACTGGTAGCGGCTGGTATAACTCCGACTGGTTGTCTGAATCATTCTCCGGTCTGGATTCGGTGTCTGGACTTTGGGATTCAGGCGTGCTTGAACTCGTTTCATTCATGCGTTGTGAACGGTCTTGTCGCCATTGTTGCTACGAGACCGTACCCTGAAACTTCTTGTCATTTCCTGACGTTGTACCCATTCGGTCAGCTTTTTTTATCCAAGTAGAACTGTACGTCCTGTTCTCTTTCTTTCGCTTTGATAAGCCCGTTAGAATGGATTTCCTGAATAGCATCATCAGCCCTTATGTCCCAAAGCTTGTCGAGCTTCTGGACGAACGAGGCTCTTCGACCACCCACGTCATGTGTTCGTCCTTTGTTTTTTGCCAGCACTCTCCACTCACGCCACAGCGCTTCCAGTCTTCTCGTGCAGCTGGGTGCTTGAATTGTCGCGATTCGGGCCATTGCCCAGAAACACAGCGCGTTGTCAACTGTTCTTTGGAACGCTTCACATCTGTCAGTGGATTGCTCCTTCACGTGAAAGAAATGTCTAGGTACGTCTCGTGCTGTGGGTAGTTTAGCACCGGAAAGGGATGGGCTGGGCTGTCCGACCAGGAAGTAATTCGTCCGACTTCGTAACACAGGTACCGCGGACGCTACTTTTACGTTTTTATCGCTCATATTCTCATTTCAACATAACAACGGTGGAACTTTTGGCAAGGCCTGAAAAACAGGATGAGTTAAATTGTACATTGTACAAATCAGCGAATTGACCTCAAGTTTATAATTCAGTGGTAGGTTCTGCTCAGGGATATGGGGCGTGCGATAGGGGGATCTGTCGGACCAAATCAGCATTTAAGATGGCATGATTGAGCTCAAAATCAATTTTAGCAACGTGAGATTAAAATGGCGATATGCTCGACGGCACGGCAACTGGCTAATGTATTAATATATCCCGATTAAGCATTCAATGGATTCACGGGTCTGTCATGCACCCTATTGGCACATATAGACGTCATCATCTTGGTACTCATCACTATAAGTGATACATTCTGAGACCATTCTTGTTTGTTAGGCATCAAATCTACACAGTCGCAATAACATGAGTGAAACAACATAACACAAGGTCTTATTGTGGCCTAGGTATTATCCCCACCCTAAATCTGTCCCTACCAAATAATATTTTTCTCCGGCAAAATGACTTACATCCAAAATTGGTAAAGCGGGCAATCCTTATGGGCTCCAAACTACCGCTTTATGCATTTTAACGACCGTAAATATGTCCCGATAGCACCGCGCGGTCGGCGGGCCACAGCGTCCGATTACGGCAAATACGCCCAAACTTCAGGCGTTTTGCGCAACCCCTAAAACTTCTTCAATTTCGATAAAAGTGGTATCGTTGGACTCGCCATGATTCAAAGAACCACACATGACCTGCCGACCTCCGTCCGCAATACTTGATGTATTCTGAAACACCCTAATGTGTATAAACCCAAAATTGTCCCAAAATCCAGGCCACGAAAGTCCAAATCGCATGCCTCTGGCACACAGTCGATCTTTTGGTGAAGGTTTCATTAACCCGTCCCGTCTCGGGGGGGGCGGGTCTTCAACCGCCCCCTCAGGTTTTTCGCGGATAGCGGACGAACGGCGCCGGTAGCGCGCCCAAATTTGGCAAACCTTTTCCCACATCATTTTGACATGCTGATTCAAAATGTTTAGGTCAGGTCATCTAGGGTCAACGAGTTAGTCAAGGTCAAGTGAGGTCACCTCCAAAAAAGTTAAACCAGTCGTCACGCTGTAATAGATGCAGATATTTTAATGAAACTTTCAGCGTTTGCTTATCTTTACGGATGCAACAAAACGTACGAGTTGAATTTTTCTCTTTTTTTTCGTTTTTGACTACCTCTAAATTTTGCGTGTTTGCCAACTTGCAGTTAAAATGCAGGACTCTGGCTAAAGTAAGCATTTTTTATTATGGCAAGATGACTTGCAACAACGTTTCTTGCTCTGCTCTACCCATTGGAAAATGAAAATGAAAGAAAACATGAAAACTCAAAATTTTATTATTTTTATTTTTATTTTTTCGGATGCCAACAAAATTAAAGCCCTGGTCGATTTCGCTGTCCTTTTGTCACTACAAATAAATTTTGTTTTTCATGTATCCCCAAAATGAACTCCCTAGAGTCCAAAATATAATGTAAGTCGTGAAAAGTCGTGAATATCTAGCCCCCTTGGTGAAGTCACTTTTGGGGGGAGTGTTTTGGGTGGTTGACCCGGACCCTACTCGTCGAGCGCTTTCCGATCACACCTCTTACGTTTTCATGCGATGCTTAGTTTGGATTTTAGAGAGGGGTCTTCAACCCCCCCCCCCCCCGAGACGGGGTGGGAGAATCTGACAGGAAAGACGCCGCGGGTTAAGATCGAGCCAGCGGTTCCTGAGATCGGTCATGTCTGCGATATGGTGTCTGTCGAACGGTTATGTGAGATGGTGTCTGTTTTCTAGACCCTGCCGTTGGCAGGTGACCGTCAAACGTCTTTTCCCATGCAAACGTTTGGGAACAGCGCCGCAATCGAGCCCTACCAACTGTCACGGCGTGTATGTGACAGCTTGCTGCGGGATGGTTCAGCCTAATGGAGCTGGCTGCGTGCAGCCGATGTTGTGTATCGTGGTCTGTGCTAAAAGAGTTAGTGCTGCCAAATGTCCTGTTCATAAATTTAAGTGATAATTTACAGATTCCCAGAAGTGTCATGTGACGATTTTGAAATGCATATGTCGGCTCGGATAATTTCGTTTTTGCTCTGTACTCGGAAGTAAAAAGTACAAAACTTCGGAAAGTAGGAATCATGTCAGAAGTCCAAACAATATTCAAATCGTTGGAATTGGAATGGTCCACGCTCCAGGTGTATCGCAACAGGAGCATTTTTACTGCAGACCTGTTAGTACTTGTAATCCTTTCCTGCAAAAGGTTAAGTGCGGAGTTTTTCATACCTTTGGTGGTGGTTCGACGCACCATCTTTGTCTTCTTGGCCTCTTTCACCAAATTGACTTCTAATTGCCTTGAAATTGACTTGGGACGGATCAAGGAGGATAATATTCAAAAACCTCCAAACTGTCGCAATTCGCAGTAATTGCAGCATAGGAATACCACATCCAGATGAGGCTGTTCTTTCATATAGTCAAATAACTCAACCTTCCCAAATTTTAACCAAGGTCAAGGTTATTAAACAGAGGCCAGGTCAAAGTATTTCTTCTTATCGCACTACAGGGAAGACCTTTCGTGCAGAACTTGATAAAATAATGATATGGACATTCTGCTTTCAAATGTGTGCCAAGGTCAGTGGTATTAGGTCAGGTCAAGTAATATGCACATCTTACACTGCCGTCTACTGTGTGGAGTTGATGTTGTGCGTGTCAGCTGCCTTGGCGACATAGCGCCCGCAATGGCGTCTTATGGCGAATACTTCTTTGTGAATTGAAATTTTAATTCGGTTTTAGAGCCACCGAAGTAGTACACCAGGACATTGTGTGAACAAAGAATGATCTGAGATGACCCGATTTCGTGTGACTGGACCTTTTTATATAAAGCAAATATAAAGCATATAAAGAGCAAATGTAAAGAGGTGCAAAATTTCGGACAGTAAGAACACATCGGCTGACGTAATGAGTCTTCATATAGGTACGGGAGACACGAATACGGCCACAAGGGTGCCGCACCCAAAAGCATTTCTCGCCGCGCTGCTGTCAGTGCCTGCAATCATTACCCTAGTGGAAGTAAAGTGAGTATCGCTGCTGACAGAATTTGCTTTTCTGATGTCATTAATATCAATTGATGGAAATGCACAACAAGAGCAGCTGTGTCTCAGATTCAATGGCTCTGAGAAAGTGGGAAATGTTAATGCATGGGTGGCATTGGTACCTATTAATGTTAAGGAGAACGAAATAATACGAAGAAAGTGACAACGAATGCACACAAAACTGCTGGGAAAGATAATGCAAAGCCGTGACTAATCCCACACTGTTCACCATGACTGACCAGGGTCGTGGAGTACGTACCGTCTACCAGGCTTGGGTTTATACTTTGCAATCCTGGATTATGAGAGGACAATTTCTGAGAGATGGAATACGGAGAGGATGTTTTCCTTCAAACATCGGCATCAGAATCTTACTTCGAAGTTTCTGGTGAATCTTGAGCATTTTACCACAGGACACAGGGTACATTGTCGAAGAACTCCATTGGACGTCCAATTTGAAAACACATGGAGGAAACAACATGGCGGATAATTTTGCGAAGAGGATAAGGCTATGAATGGCAAAAATCCGGGAAAAGACAGTTTTTTCGACCCTGACGTCCACTGTGGCGGGCCAAGGTCGCAGAGCATACCGTCCACTGTGGCGGACCGGAGCTGTGGGGCACACCTGCTACGGCGGACCAAAGACGCGAAGCACACCGTCCACTCTGGCGGATCAGTGTCACAGAGCACATGGTCCACCTTAATGGACCGGAGCCGCAGAGTACACCGTCTACTGTGGGGGATCGGGGCCGTGTGGTACACCTACTATGACGGACTAGGGCCGTGAAGCATAGGGTGCACTGCTGTGGATCACGATCGCGGAGTACATCATCTACTGTGATTGGTTGGTCATTGGTTTTTACAACACATCGACTGTTGAGTCATGTAGCATCGCCAGTCTCTCACGCCGATTGGTCGCGGGCAAAGAGAAGCGACAGGTGAGGCTGGAACCCACAATCTTTCGATTGTAAGACGAGCAACTTACCCGTAGACCACGCATCCTCTCATCTGCTGTGGTTGATCAGGGTCGCGAAGCAAACCGTCCACTGTGGCGGATCAGGACCGTGGAATATACCGTCCATTGTAACGGACCGGGGCCGTGGAGCACACCGTACAATGTGACGGATCAGGGCCGTGGAGTACACAGTCCATATCAGCGGACCGTCTTCGTTGTGCTTTTATTTAGCGCTCCAGGTGTGTTTATTTCGAGCTGCAAAGCATATTTTAAGGCCCTGTCGCTTTTTGTGTAACTCGATGCGCTTTGGATTACGGACACTAATTTTGTGGATTGCCGACGGAATTTTTGGTCCGGAGCGCGATATTTAGGGGCCTGTGGTCACTTGTTGCGATCCCAAACGCCGGTTTCAGTGGCTAGGACACGTTTTTGGGGAGGGGGCGACACAACATATTTGTGGGCTTTTTGAGGGGTTATTAGGACCCCAGAGTGATTTTCCATGTCGGGACTGATTTTCGTTGCCACTGTGGCGTGCCACTTCATTTCGTGCCACTTCATTAGTTGGGTGATCACAATGAGACTTTTGGAGCTCTGGTGCGACCTGTCATGCCCCTAACGTGATTTTCACGGACTCGTGGATAATACTTGATACCCCTAGTCTCGACGTGACTTTCCGAGGCCTCAACCCGACCGCTTGTGGCCTCAGTCGTGATTTTCTTGAACACCAGCACGACTTTTGAGTCCCCAACGTGATTTTCAGAAGCCTGGGTGAAAACTTTTGAGGCTCCAGTGTCCTTTTCAGATGTCCCTGTGCGATTGTTGGCCCCTATATGATTCGGAACCCCGGTGTGATTATTGGGGGCCTAAACGGGATTTTTAAGGAGACTGGTGGACATTCTTTTCTGGAGCTCGACGCGATTCTTCGTGACCCCACAACCTGTCAGGGTGGCAACTGCCCACAATGTCCCCTTCCCATTCGGCATGCCATTGTGCCACGCGATTCTGCAACGTAAGCATAGAGGAATAGCTAATTTTTTCATCACTTACAAGCGATTTCAGCTCCCAAGTTCTACAGACAGTTTGAGGAAAGTCAAACACCTCCTACATGAATAAGCAAGGATGGACTAATGGGGAAGAGGGATGACATGGAATTCAGATCACAGTACTTTTGTTGCAATGCATGCCTTTTTCCCAGGCTGCTTTTGCTCCTGAAGTTTGGTCAGGGTTGGCGTTAGAGGTGGATGGAGCAGCACTGTGAAGGACATGTGGTTGAAAGGACTTTTTCTGTTTACTTTAACAATGCAGGAAATGAAATAGCTATTTCATTAATTGACCTCTATGGTGTCCTGAGTGAGCAGTAGAATAGAGATAGGTTCTTGTGAAATACGTTGTAGAAGTACAATTATGATGTAGCTTTTATATTCCAGTTGGAATGTGGTATGGAATCATTCATAAGTTAATCCATGCAATAACCTAATAACCATAACCAACATAACAATCCAGCCTATCCTAGCACTCCTTTGGAGAAAAAATAGAAGAAACACTTGTGCAATATATTTTCTGAAAATATTCCAAATTTTAAAAGCTGAACACAGTCAAATCTAACCTAATATCAGCTGCTTTTCAAGTAAAAAAATCCGATTTTCACTTTTTTGGGAAAATCTTTAAACTTAAAAGACTAAACTGGCCTAACATAACCAAACCGGTATTATTGTGCTTTTTGGTGGATACAAGACAATTTTCTACATACATTTGGCTTCATATAGTAAACAAATTGGTTAGACTTCGTCAAGTTTGTTAGTTTAGGGTTTTCAAGTGAGAACACTTTTTTTAATTAAAAAAAAATGCTTTTAAAAAATTTGAAAATTATTGGGTAAATTTGCGGTTGATGACGCTTTTTGATTTCTTTGAGTTTTTCTTCAAAATTTCATGTTTATGCAGGTGACTAAGATGATGGGACCACTTATTTTATGTGCAAATGATTACTTTTCAGGTTATGAGCAAACTAATGTCAAACAAGGCGCTTTTAGTTTGGTAACATAGCTAAGAAAATGTTGTTTTTAAGTGCATGAAAACCTAACCTAGCTTAGTATCACCTACCTTTTGAGAACAAAAATTCCCCCAGTTTCTTTTTATTTCAGGCGATTTATTTTCGGAAAAATATCAACATTGATAAAGAAATCTACCCCAGCCTAACCTAACCAAAGCCGTTTTTTGATATTTTTTAGTGTGAAAATGTTGGTAAAATTTGTCGTAATCGTTTCGTTATTATTGTGCTTGAAGGTGGTGACAAAAACATTTTATGGGCGCCGTATGACCAACGCAGCCAACGCGGCTGTAAGCCCAAATAAACAAGAAATGTTTTCGCACACATTTGCCTTCATAAAGCAAACAAATTGGTTATATTTGATTACGTTAGGCTAGTTTATGTTTTTTAGGTTTGAAAATTTGTTAATTTTTAATCAAATAAAAATGCATTTGCACCGATAATAAGTGATCATCATCTTATGGACATCTTATGGCCATCATGGACATGGTGTCCTGAACAAAAATACACCTACCCCCACACAAAGAAATCACTTTGAACTACAAATTTCGTAATAATGTTTCTTTAAGAGCATCTCCGGTTAGGTTAGGTTGGCTTAGGTTTTTAAATTTTGAAAATTTTCAGAAAATTAAACGCTTTAACTTTTTGTAATACATGTGTATCATTCTGCTGTTCACTTTGGCCGATCGGGCGGTGTTATGCTCTTGTTGTGGCATTTGTATGAATATTTGCATTTGTTTTGTAACATTCGGTGCAATCATAGCCTCGGTAACTGAAGTTGAGACGTGATCTCGTTGCGGCGGTGCTGTCCGTGAAGTGTGATGTTACACGGCCAGAACCCGCCTGACCGATAAATGTACAAATGTAGGCATCATGATTGTACAGTTCAAACGATAATGTCATCTGATCCGCTTACACACATTTGTTTGTCCGTAGAATTCGAGTACTTGACCAGAAGTTAAAATGGGTGTGGCAAGGTCGCGATCTTGTCTAACTTTTTTCTTTTTTTTTTAAATGTCCACCACCCAAGATCAGGTGACCAGGAGCGCCCCCTCCCCTTACCCAACGACTGCAAGCACCTTACGTTAACACCATAAAATAAACAGTAAAGTCGCGGCACTCCCAGCTAAGAGATGGAAAACATATAAATAAGCATACAAAGCATCGGGTATTAGAGCAGTAAGACTAATAATAAAGAATGTTGTTAGTAGTCATATCCAAAGGAGGCATATGACTGACCCTGGATCCATCCCAACAAGAAATTAGGGTCTAAACTATAATGTTAGCAGCTGGTTTGTGGCCGGATGGTGGTGAGCACTCCTGATTTGTTTTTGTTTTTTTAACTTTGGCTCCTCCCACAACTCCACCTAGCTAAGCATGGGCTTGTTGCTGGGTGGAATGTGGGAGAAAACAGTGGTTCGCTATTTTCAACTTTATATATGGTTAAGTGCCAACACAAACACACACACACACACACACACACACACACACACACACACACACACACACACACTCACACATACACTCGCATGCCAGCATCCCTGTACAAACATGCACACACAGCAACAATTAGCTGCTAAGTATTTTAATATCTGCTCAAGAAGTATGTCTTAATGTGATTTTTTAGAACAGTCTTAGAATTTGGTATCTCTGAATGCAGAAAATGCTTTGCTATGATGGAGTTCCAAAGATTGGGTCCAAAACATTCGATGGTGAAGAGACGATAATTTTTGTTTGAATACTTATGCTGGAAGTGGTTTTGTAATCTTGTGGAATATGGGGAGTCAAACAACTCTGTGAAAAGGAATCTGATGGAATGAGGTAGCTGATGATGAATGAATTTTTGCATCATAAGCATCATTTGAAGTTTTGCTATATCTTGGACCTTTAAAATTTTGTATTTCTTAAAGATAGGGTTTGCACTCTGGGGGCGAAATACACCCTCAATAATACGCATAATTATTTTCTGAAGTAGCAATAATTTGTGTATCTGATTAGCATAGTTTGCACCCAAAAGAAAACAGCAGTAATTTATATATGGAAGAATTAATGCATTATACAATTTTAGGAGGTGATTCTTCCCTAGGAGATATTTAATTTTTCATGTCATTCCTATGTTGCGACTTATCATGCTTGAGACACTGCTGATATGGGATGCAAATTTCAAATTTTCATTTACGTATACACCGAGGTATTTTACCGGATTCTGATGTAAAATAGAAATTCCATTAAATCTGAAATCTGGAGATCAATGTCTGTTTTGTGATTGTTATATATCTGGTATACAGTTTTAGATTCATTTAAAGACAAAAGATTTGAATGTAGCCATTGCGAAATTTTTGGCAAGGAATTTGCGATCTTGTGATGAAGCTCTGTACAGTCAGTGGTTTTGAAAAAAATGGCAGTGTCATCAGCATATAGAAATGTCTAACATTCTACATGTAAATTTACAATATCATTTATATATATTATAAATAGTAATGGGCCTAAAATTGAGCCTTGTGGCACACCCATTTCCATTTTTCTCAAATTAGAGGTACTGTTATTTATTGTAGTAGCTTGTGTTCTTCCCGATAAATATGACCGTATTATTTTGATTGCATTACCCTTTACACCATATTTTTCCATCTTCGCACACAATATTTCTTTGTCACCGCTATCAAATGCCTTTCTCAAGTCAAGGTAAATTCCCACAACATATTCATTATTTTCAAATCCTTTAGTGATCACGCTCTGTATTAAGAGTAGAGGCATGCATGTGGACCTCTCTTTTTTCAAACCAAATTGCTTGTCTGAAAGTAGGTTATGTAGGGTGAAATGTTCCAAGTGTTGATTGTAGATTGTCTTTTCTAATATTTTTGATACATATGGAAGAATACTAATTGGTCTGTAGTTGCTAAATGTTGATGGGTCACCTTTTTTGTAGATGGGCTTTACAACAGCAATTTGTAATGGCTTGGGGAAGATCCCACTGCTCAGACATAAGTTAATGATATGGATTAAGTGTGGTAATATTGACTTATATGACTGTTTAAATATTCTAGAATTTATTCCATCAATTCCAGACCAAACATTTTTTAAAGAAGAAATTATTGTATCTAAATTGTTTCTGTTACTTCTAATAGCATCATTGATATACCTGGGCAGGTGTGCAAATATTCCAAAGCATTGATGTTACTTTCAGGAATTTGTTCTCTCAATTTTGGTGCAATTTCTGTAAAGTATTTATTAAATCCTTCAGCTATAACCGCATCATTTTCTAGAGTGATGTCTCCATCTGTGTTCATTTTTTTTTCAGGGATATCATGCTTTGAAGGAGCTTGCCTGAGTAACTGGTTAAGCATTTTCCATGTCTCTTTTGGATTATTTTGATGTTTGGCAAATTCTGCTTCATAATAAAGTATTTTTGCCTTCCTGATTATTGTAATCAGTGCATTTTTATACCTATTATATTTTTTCTTGCTTTCAGCAGTTTGATATGCAAGTTTTTGATTAAATAATATTTGTTTTTGGTTAATTGAGCATAATATTGCAGGTGAAATCCATGGCTTAATGCAGGTTGTTTTTTATATGACTTGAGCATATGTAAATTTATCAATCCCACTCTTATATGCATCAATTAAACTTCCACATGCTTTCTCAGGATCATTTTCATCAAAAATCCCCTCAAGTTCATTGGTTAGATGATCCCTTAAACTGTCAATTTTATTACAGTCAAAGGTAGTTCTTGTTCTCTTTGTAGTGATTGGTTTTGGAACTGAAAATACTGATGTTGCAAAAATAGAGAAGTGATCAGAGAAATCAGATTTAATGATGCCAGTTTCTTTTATTTTTGACACATCATTACAGCAAATATTGTCAATTAGTGTGCATGATGTATCATATACACGAGTAGCCTTTGATATTAGGGGAAGAAAACCATGAGAGGATATAGACATGAAAAATGAGTCAGCAAAGTGGTTGTTTGGAATTGAAAAAAGGTCAGCGTTTAGATCTCCAATGATGTACGTAGGCATGTTCAGTTTGTTTATTGTTGTAAGACACTCTTCAAATTCAGACAAAAATTGTGCATTATGACCAGGTGCACGATAGATCTAGCATATCAAAATGCTTTGTTTATTATTCAATTATATTTGGAGAAAAACAACTTCAGCTTCAGCAGCAACAAAATTAAATAGATAACGCTGTATTGCATTTAGTGATTTCAAAGCATAAATTGCAGACCCTCCCCCAATTTTGTTTTCTCTGCTTTTGCAGAATAGTTCATAATCTTCGTCATCGAAGCTAAATTTGTGTTCATTTTCTTTTGTTAGCCATGTTTCCGAAATACATATAAGGCTCCATTTGTGATTCAGCTGGTTTAGGAAGATATTGAGCTCATCAAATTTATTTACTATGGACCTTGCATTCAAATGGAGAATATTTATGTTTCTTCCTATGTCAGGACCTATTTCGACTTGTTTACTGATATCCTTAGCATCATAGAAGTTACAATTGTCTCGAATGCGTTTAAAATGAGAATACGTAAGGGCAAGGTCATCTGAGATTATATTCAAGAATGGGTTAAATGTTTTATTTTCCAAGGTAAGTAGGTATTAGCACCTATTTGTAGGACCTTTGCAGCAAGGTAGTTCAATAGTTGTATTATAGCAATATACTACACTCCTCACCAGACTCGGATGATTGCATACTTAGACCGGAGGTGCCTAGCGATAAGTGGAGAATATTTACGCCATTGCTGATGTGATACTAGCATGTTGAGGAAAGCAATGCAATGGGTGTCTGTAAAAAGAAAGAAAGAAATGAAGGAATCCTTCGTTATGAAGGAAGCCATGCATAAGTCACATCCAAAGAGTTGCTCAGAAGCAAAACATGAATATATTCATTTGGTGCATAATTGTCTGTGTATTCAGAAACAATTTTCCATTACACAACGAAGTTATTTAATTTATTTCAACAAAAATTTAATATATATCTTCTCTAGAATGAAAAGCTTCATTTGTTGCAAAGTACTAACCAACAGTGCCTTCTCTATTTCATTCATAAATGTCTAATGAGCGGTAGGTTAACTACGCATAGGTGTACGGCCTTGCACGGGGCAATAGTACGAACGTGTGTTGTATTTTTGTTTGTTTAGGTGTTTCAATCTCATTTTAAATGTTTACTGGAAAGAACGGGACAAGTTTATAAATAACCTGGTGAGCGGAAGACAAATATATTTGCTTGCAGAAAAGGGACAAATAAAAGTTACCATCGCGTAGGATCCGAGAAAAGTTTTCCGTAACCAAACTGATATCACCTTTTTAAACCTTCGGCTGACGTCATGCGGGCTTGAAGGAAAACTTCGATCCACCTTCTGATATAAGTACCTTTTGTTTGTTATTTGTCACACGCGCGTCTGATACGATATCAGACGCGCGTGAGATAAATAACAACCAAACGAAACTTTATTCATTGCAAATGCCCATTGCAGTGCAGGGCCGTTTCGGTTCCATATTCTTTTTCACAATCACAACCAATTTATGTGTGTTGTGTTCCTGGCACTAGGATTAACTCATGCATGGTATTGATTATGAGTACCAAGCTTAACACGCGCCCTGGAGGGGGGGGGGCGAAGTCCGCCCACCACTCCGGTTTTTCGTAGATAACTCCAGATTTTACCGGCCGATATGCGCCATTGTTTGTGTACCTGCCAATAAATGACCGGCGCGTTGTTTGAAGGAAGAAAAAGGAAAATTAACCGAATATTTTCGAGTTAGGGGTCGCTAAAGTCAAAAAGAACATCAGCGTCAGATCACAAATATCGTCGCTGATAAGGTATATTAGCAAAAAGGAAGTCTTCTTGGCAAAACTAGCGACTTGTGTGATGTACATTGCCATGCTACATTGTTCCAGAGTCATGTCAAGTCACCGAGGTCAAGTCAGGTCAAGTTCATAACAGGTTAACACACGCCCTAGAGGGGGTATGGCGAAATCCGCCAATCCTTCCGATTTTTCGTACATAACTCCATATAGTACCGGCCGATATACGCCAAATTTATAGGGTACCTGCTTAGAAATGACCGGCGCATTGTTTAAAGCAAGAAAAGTGGACATCGGCCGAGAAGTTTTCAAGTTAGGGGCCGTTAAATTAAAAACAATTCGCAGCGCCAGACCACAAAAATCGGCGCTGATGCGCTTCCCGTATATCGCCGAGGTCAAGTCAGGTCAAGTTCATGACAGGCTAATGGAGCCAAACTTGGTCAACTGGAATGTGTCATAAATGCAAATGACTGTCATGCGATTGATGTCACTTTACATGTTACTCCCTATACATCCCGAAATATACTGTTTGTAATTGTGCGCCTAAGCATTTCCAAACTTTATTCATGTATTTCACTCCTTTATTTGCGAAGCCGATTGCGCCGAGCCGCCCAACGAAGCAGTCGGGATTGGAGCCCGGTTCCGGTAACTGGAGCAGGTAATGACCTAATAAAGTGCTCCTATATAGGTGACCTGAGGTCAAATGGCGGATCTGACATATGTATTGCATCATTAGTAATGTCCAAAACATCATTAATGCCAATTTTGGAGCATTTAAACACAACACAGCGATACATAACAATGACAAGCCAAGCCACGCAAAACTAGGAAAGTTTGCTATTTTGACCTCATTTGACCTTGAAGATATTGACCTAAGGTCATGAACTTTGCACACAATAGAGTTTACTACGGTACCCATCCATCCTGTGAATTTCGTTGCTCTAGCCTTCATAGGAGCTGAGATCTTAGGGGGGCGGAATCCGCCCCCCCCCCTCTCCAGGGCGCGTTATTTTCAGAGGCCCTCCAGGGCGCGTGTTAATGCGAACTTATTTGTAGTTACTGTCATTGGTTGTTGGTTAATAACTTCAGTACCCCGATTCTCTACTCACGGGCAGCTGACAATTTGACAATTGTAATGCTAAGCATGAATAATTATGCTGTTTTCTTCCCTACTTTCTGTCGTGGCATGCTATTCACAAAGCTTTATATTTTTTTTTCATAGCTTGCATTTGAATCACAAGACTTAAGTGACTCCTTGTGATGATTTGAATGATTGACTCATGATTCCACTCATTGTTATAGAAAGATGTGATTCAACCCACATCTGAAGATATATTTTGGGGTAAAGCATTGATTCAACTCATGGCTCATCCAAAAACTATTGATTCATGAGTTCATTCTTGATTCAAATCGAGTTGAGCACAAGTCTGATTCATGGTCTCTACAAACATCAGTATGACAATGCAATTGTTGTTTAGTGGCTTAGCAAATTTTTAAAGACAATCTGGTTTAAAATCCATCAGCATCTGCTAATCTCAGCATTTTATGATGTAAGTTGTACTTCAACAGTGCAGGGAAATCCAGTGATTTTGTTGTTTTTTGCACCATTTTAAATTTTGCAGTAAAAGGTGGAGAGTCAGTCCACTATCTGAACCTAGTCTGTTTCTTTGCAGTACAAAATATGCTTGATAACAGACACCAACTAAGTTTTCTATGCAGCATGGTGTTTTTCTTCTTTTTCCTTTAGCCTTATTATGAGCATAAAAACAGTATAGATTATTGGGGGCCCAAATCAACATGGGGGGGGGGGCAAGATCAATATTAGTGGGGACATAGCCCCCACAAAAGGATACAAATCGACGCCCCTGGGTACACGCCTTACCTATATAGGTATATAAGTACCGAAAGCACCAACTGAGAACAATGGCCACAACTGAACGAAGATACCCACCTGCCCTCATCGACCCCGACTGGGACAATCACAAGACTGCGGGGTAAGAAGAAGAACAAGACAGTGAGTGCTCGCGGCCAGTCACTCTTGCTTACACAAGAAAAGCCACGGGTATCTAAATACTAAGATAAAAATAATCCACCTCTATTACGTCGCCATTTCCGGTCACACTTTATACATCTCCATAGGAAACTTGAATAACGATGCATACTATAGTTCCGAAAATGTAGTACCAAATCCTACTAAATTTACTTCCTGGCTTCATTTCAATACCTACGGAACTGCTTCGAGGACGAGTTTGCTGCGCGCGGTGGGAGCGTGACCGCTCCCTAGTTGCCATTGTTCGGGGCTCTGAAGCTGCCACGCGTTCGGTCAAATACTTAGAGGCAATACAATAGTTCTCTCAACTCGCACTAACAGTTTCTTTGCATGCGATTCACCTTACCTCTTCAAGCAGCGACGCTGAGCAGTCCTCAATCAAATCACCACTGTGGATAACGTTTATCGGCTAACCGTCGTTCTCTGCTTGCAGATCTTCTGCTGACGCCTTGTAGAATGTGTAGGAGTCCCATGATGTTCATTAATTGTTGGCTTGTCCAGGCTATTTTGTACTTTTCTGGTGTTATGAGATGCGAACGGGTTGTCTTCAATTTCAGTGAAATAATTCGCTCGGTGAGGCCGCATTCTATATCATTTTGATATCAAAATAGGTGATGTAAAAGCTAACTTTTTTCCATTGTAAAAAGTGTTCTCATCAATAACACATTGCATTGGATTGGCTTGTGTGAATGCAAACATCTTTAAAGACATGCTGCATTCAAATAGGTGCTCCCAGGTTGGACATATGCGAAGAAGAAAAACTAAGTGAATAGCTTGTGTCAGTGTGACAAGGTAATTGCTGTAAATCAACCCAAAACTATTCGTCTCTACCTCGATGGTAATGATGAAAGCCAAGCATGTCATAAGTATGTTAGTTCAATTAACTGTGGCAAACAGGAATGACTTCTCTCTATTTATTCTGAAAGGAACTCAGCCCTCCCTAGATGTTGCTGACACTTGTGTTGATTTGTGAAAATATTTGGGGATTGATAGAATGCATGCTGGCAATGGGCAGGCTCAAATGTGCACACTCCATAGGGTCCATGTTAAAGGTTAAAAATTGAGGGCAAGGCCAGCGTTGAGGGACGCTCCCCCCCCCCCCAAGTGTATAAAATAACACCCCTAGTTGCTGAGCCTTAGCATGAGACAATGGGCGTTGACTGGAAATAATTACATGAAAAACCGTTGGCCTCTCCCAATCATTTTGAGAATATTCAGTCCTTGACGGATAGATATGCATCCATGAAGATATCATTCAGATGTTGCAAAGCCGACTATCGATCAAGGAACATATCACAAAAACCGTGAAATTCCAGCACCCCCTCCCCTTCGTCGGTATGATGTGCGTAAATACTGATCCACAAGGCAATTCCGTGGTGCACTTAGCCTGAGTAAGTACTGATGTATCTAGACAATTCATTCGAGTTGGGGATGGGGAAGGAGCCGCTGATCTTGTGGATTCCATCTCACCATGTGGGAGCGCATATTTTGATTTGGTGCAGTTGGAGCCGGCCTAAAGGAGCACACTATTCTTGCAGGGTTCATCACTGGTGGAGCTCTCGGTGGCGAGGCGCATTTGTGGATCCAACTGGCAAGTTGGGGAGGTGGAGGCGGGATGGGAGGTCTGAATGAGAAAATAAAGGTTCAACCGATTTCGGTAACGTAGATCTGAGGACTAATTTGAAAGACATCTTGCTAATAAAACATGTCTAGAATTTAACGAACGCCGAGAACGTCTGCCTTTCTAAAATCAGGCCGTGGGAATGGTGGTGGTGGGGGAGTGTACTTCAAATGCCCCCCCCCCCGGAGTCACAAGTGGCAATGTTCATCCGAGCCCACCTAAGGGGTGCCTTTGGCTGCAAAATTCAAGGGGGTAGTTCGGTTTCTACGAGATGACGCCTTGTTCCTATGAAGAGAGGGCGCGCTATCCTTCGATGGGAAAACTCGAATTTTTCCCTATGGCAACCATCAATATTTGGCAGCTAGCATATCTATTTTGTTCCGAGTGCAGTGCAGTGGCACGAGAACAGTCTGAAAGCGAGGCCGGGTATGACGAGGAAACGCGCCGTTGAAGTCTATTCTTTCTATCATTGTCACGACGTGGATTTTTTAAAGGGTATATTTTTTCAACCAACAAAAAAGAAATGTAAAAGGACAGCCGTCGGCGCGCGGAGTAGGCCGACAGTTTTTGGTATCGCGTGGCAAAAAACTCAATTTCGTGTTTCACCTGGCGCAATTTTGGTTCCCAAGGGGCGGATTCCCTTGGCTACGCCTCTGCTTTCCATGCAAAGCGCATCAGGTTGAGGCTAAACCGTTGCTGGTGGATCGAAGCCCGGAAAAAACAGGTTATGTAAAACGCAGTAAAATTAGGTAAAATATTTAAGCTGAACAGATTCGGTAGAACGACCATAAACATCCTAATGTACAGCTTTTGCTATTCTGTAAGATTACACGAAATGAAAAGCGCTTTCTTTTGTCCCATCGGGCCATGCTGCATTGCTTACTCTCCTACCAAATTTAGATGCAAACACATTAATGTCAAAACATAGCAGCTTTCTAGCTACCACGAACTAGTATATTTTGACACGCGGCGGGACCAACTACTTGACAAAATTGTATCCTAAACAGCGTATTCGTGTTTCTGAGTGAACTATTGTACATCACTACCGGTATGGTTCAAAGGGCATCACCGGCTGGTTGGGCCTGTTTGCACCAGACCAGGAGTCTTCAGTATCCTCCAGGCAGAAGGGTGTGTCAGGCGGCCTCCTCTTGCGACGTCGGGACGTATTCTGTAATTGTGTTCATGCAACTTTCAGCGTATTCTCAAGGTGCATTTCCGAACATGTGGCAACGGTTTTAAAAAGGTATCCGACTGGTCGATATGCGTGAATTTTGTCCGGAGAAAACACCAATTGAGCAACTATTCCTCAACCCTGAACGTAGGTTCTAGAGCAATTGATTTTATTACTCGATATAAACTCTTCGTGATACGTCTTTGAAACATATTTGCACCTGCTTATGACATATTTTGGGCTCGATTTCATCATAATTATCGTTGGCAGATGCTATGCTTACATCAGCCCTCCTAAAATTGTGATTCCTCCATCCGGCAACGATTTTCTCAGTGTGCTCTAAAAAAACAAACCTACAACATTGTGAAAGAAACTAAAACTTAACACACATTTGCGAAGATGTGCTCGAAAAAGTCAATGATGGCGCGAACAACGACAGCATACCAGCACATCGGTGCCGATAACATATGGCACAACATACACTTACATAGACGGGAAGGATAAAGACGCTGAGCCACCATGTTCGCAAACACCCAAGTATCAGAGAAGAAATTACAAGCAACATGACCGCGTTTCAATTATCCAAATATTACAATAACTTCAGATATTCTTACATACACAAGGACACAACCGAGCGCAAGGTAATGATTTGCAGTTCCCAAACAAACGATCATTGCGATTCTCAAGCACCAGCTGAGAAGCTTCTAATGGTTGGCGGGCATGAAATCGAAGTTCATGATGGTTGTCAGAACCCTTGTCAGCATTTCCTGTACCCGCCATAAGCCAAGAACAGCAGTCGGTTGCATCGGCAGATGCTGCAGCTTCCTCGTGCTGAATTATGGCATGGGAAGCGTGGAGGGCTTCCTGTTCTGAATCAAGTATGCGTACTTTTTCTGGATGTACCGGCGAACTCTGCAAGAACACGAATGGTTTAAATATAACATAACACGATACTACACATAACACGATAATGTCGCATAACACTCACTGGTTGTGAGGTGACACATGGGTTCGGTCCTCATGTCGAGGAATTGTTTTTATAATCAGAATTTCAAAGGTAGGAACAGATGTAAATCATTTGCAAAATTTGTCCTGCATGGTTACAAAATGGGAAAAATGTACCCTGTAAGAAAAAATAATAAAAACGAGATATATGGCGCAAAGCAGACAATTCGGGGCCATCGCCAATATTCTCAGTGTACATATGTTTTCTCAATCAGGTCTGTAGTGGGGTAGAGTGAGGATGAGTAATCTGTTGTGATGACACTCGCTGATCATTAGATGATCACACGCTTACCGGTTGGTGTGATTATTCACGAGGTCAGGCGGATTGTCAGCTTTCCCCACTTGACGACACGCGTACTTATTGACGATTCACCTCTTTGTCCACAGTGTCAGCACGCCCCAACAATCAATTGGTCGCATTCCAGTTTCGACTGATGGCAGCAAGTGACACTGAAGACTACGATAGCAATGCAGCCCCTCCAACCCATGCGCACTTATATATGATGCGTGCCATCTAATCGATAATAACCGCAATAGACAAGCATGGGAAATCTAATTTTATAAATAAAAATTTGAGTTGCCCCCGATTGCTACTCCGGTATGCGGGTATCACTTGGTGGCAAACGGCTATGAAGCGATTCGGAACTGTAGTTCGTTCCGGCTATGCGATCTACCTGTTAACGGCACCACACTGCACCTTCACACGGCACAATGCCACATCTGCCTGTACTGACTTGAAGTAGAAGTGCGGGTTGTCGGCTAGCAGGAGCTGGATGTCGTTCTGGTTGATGACCAGCACGTCGGACGCGTATTCTGCCACCAGATGGTGCTCGTACGGTATGGTGGGGTACACTATCTGCACGTCGCCATAGATGGCGCCCGAGTACAGGTAGTACTCGGGCTGGTCGGGTGACGTGATGTACACCATCACCGAGCCGCGCCGGATGACGAACACCTTGTGGCCGATGTCGCCACGCTTGGTGACGAAGTCGCCTGCCAGCAAGCTCACAGTCAGCGATATAACCCGCGTCGTTAGGCCACTCTCCATGTGCAGCCAATCGGAACCAAGGATTGTCGACGCCAACATGAGCCCACGTATGCGGTGCACCAACCAGACGCGATCATCGGACATCACTGGAAGGCAAGCAACAGCAGCGCTCACTATGCACATATCTTCAAAAGTCAAACCGCACGCATTGGTAGAATAAAAGTAAACGGTTTAATCGTGTCAGAGGTGAATATGCAAATGGGATACTTACACATCCGTCTTGAATTGCTTTTGTTGTGATTTATTTATATTTCACCATGCTACACACTTCGGCACTGCTGTTTGTCACGCGCAATGCGCATGAACATGCAGCAGTTGCATATGCATGAGCGAAAAATCATGCGAATGAGCTATAGTAGCGCTCACTACCCAGCCACGCATCAGCCACGCTAGTTCATCATCCGAACGCTTAGTCACCCGACGAACCATGGCTTATACGCCGGGCGACGCCAGCCAGCTGCCGGACACCAGCAGGCGGCCGCAATGACGCCAATATCCCGACACACCGCAACCAGGAAAACCGGCAGGCACGCCAGATGCCCGACTTCAAATCGCATACGCCTCGGTCCTCTTTAATCTTATCAACCAAACTCATGCGAAACACCATGCCCTGTCAGCTCATCAAATCAAGAATGTGTCGGCCTTTTTGTTCGTATAAACATGCTGTACTCAGCACGTCAATCAAACAAATGCATTGTACGGTCAAATTAACTTCTGCACCAGACTCGAGGACAAAGAACAGTCCTTCCAGCCGTATAAATACAACAGCCCAGAATCCTCTTCGGTGAAGGGGGAGACCACCATCAGACGCCGACCTGCTGCAGTCGCTGTCGCCGAACGTCATTCAGTAACTCACTCTACAAGACCTGATTTGGTAGTGGACGAACCGTGCGCCAACGAACCGAGAGCTGGTTTAAAAAAGAATTAAATATCGATATTCCAAGTGTGCTTGTGTCTGCAAATAACAACGCGAGGTCCATGACTACCACCGCAGTGTTTTAAGGATTGTGAAGCGAGGGAACGAAGGGTCGCAGCTAGGAGTATACGCCGTCTCAATCTTCTGCGACGCCTCTCCTAAAAGCTGGAATAAGCCAAATTGTCTCAGTGGTGTTACTCATCGCGTGCAGTCAACACGCTGCCACTACCTCAACGAGGTAGCGGCAGCGTGTTGTCTGCATGTTCACTGCACATTGACATCTCAGTCCCATCGAGCCAAACGCCACATCAGGTCAGTGTGTATCAACCACCAACCTAGACTACCTCACCCACGAAAGCTGTATTTGCTGATATATTTTAATCCCCAGGGGCGGTCCGAGGAACCGAAATCGGGTGAGGCAATCCCTACTGCAACCCTCCACCCCATCTCCATCTCCCAAAAATCGTTAGACTTCGGCCATCCGATTTTTACGTTTTCACGGGACGCACCTGGGCTTTCCGAAGCAGCACTGACCCCCTTAGTTGTTTCCTGGTGGCAAATAACGTGTGCTATATGACGGAGAAGAATGAAGTTTGAACGGCTTTATCAGTAGAATTTGTCATGATTTGTCTAGTCATACACGTCAGTCAATGGACCGATTGACACCAAACCAACACCTCAGTATTGCCACGACAATTGTCAACATCGTCGTGGCAACCGTTTCCGAGTCACGCGCCACGCGCACGCGAGAGGGGTGTGAAAAGCCGAAGCGACGTTTTTGGGCGTTTTTAACGATTTGGTCTGGTTCTCGGAAACGGCTAAACTTAGCGACTTGCCGTCACCTTGACATCATGGCCCAATGTACCGACTATAATGTTCAAATTTAAGATCAGTAGCTGCAGAGTGTGCGGGCGCAGTCATCGTGACAAGGGCTGCACGTGTTTCGGTCCGTGAAAAAGGCTCCGCTTTCCACTCCCTTTACACCACTGTCGAATGACAATTCGTGGAGAAAGTTGTACGTGCGGATAGCCCCACTCTTTGTGATGCACACAAGTCCTTCTGATTTTATCCATCATCAATACTTTTGTTGCAATCGTCGATACCCGCAACCATCACCAGGCGTCACTTTCGGCAATCTCAAGCGGCGGACGGGCGGAACAGTATCCTGTCACCTTCCAGAGTCTGAAACTGACGCAACAGTTCAGTTTTCCGGCGCAGTTTGTTTTCAAAGCTGGTTTCAGTGTTCACGTATCTACCTAATAAGTACCAAGGCGCTGTTGAAGCTGAACTTGTGTATGTTTGCGTAGGTGGTGTTTCGTCTCTGAGAGACGAGAGTCATGACAAGTATTGCAAGCATGGTCTTGTTTTTGATGTTGGCCGCGAAAAAATATTATTTTATCTCCAGGAAGTCTTCCACTCCATTTGTCCAAAGCAGGAATTGAGTCTGACAATGACTGCGATCTCCTTTATGTTTGGTCATGATCATGAGAGCATTAAACACGAAGCATAACCGTGAAAAGTGTGAAAATAGTTTTTTTTTATGCCAGAAACAAATCACATCATTCTCCAACTTGGAATGCAACACAGTTTTACTCTCATCATCCAGGATTCAGATAAGAAGAAAAGTCCTCAAAGTCCTCTGCTCTATGCCAACCTGTAATGCCACATAATTTTGCTCTCCAATTCCAGAATTCCAAGACATAAACCCAACCTTGGTCATACCTGACTGAAGTGACACTATTCTCGTTTCTCAGTCTAACATATTATTTCAGCCACTTTCCCACACTGCAGACTTCTGTAATCCTTATCACGACAACGAATGTTTTAGTTCTTCCAATATGAGCCTTTATTTTAATAATTTATCTGGTCACTTCCACGGATTTTATTTATTTGTGTCAGGGCCCATGTTTTGTCATAAGCAGAACTTGCTGAATTGACCAAGAGGTTTAAAAGAAATAAAATACTTGAAACTAATGTAAAATTTGACCTATGACACTCTGCCCTTGATATTGGTGCTATATTGACTTCTTTATTTTACAAGGGAATTCAATTTGCATTGGTGAATTTCATGTTCAATGAGTCATTCGATTTCGAGAACAGCATATTGTAATACCATGTGTATTCGCATGATTAGGATGAGGTGACCATTGATTCCCCTCAGTAATCCTTATTTTTAGTTAGAAAGCAAAATAACATACTATTATTGTTTAATATCTAAAATCGTCTGGCCTGGTTTACCATACCTCCTTTTAAATTGTTTCTCCAATATAGGCACAATGTATATGTTCAATAATAAAAGTTGTAAAATATCTAGCATTGTCTCATCTTTTTTTTATTTTTGTCTCACATACCTTGAACATATTTTCACCAAAAAAAACTAGCTGAACCTGTGGTTTTGCTTTGCTCAGTAAAATGTGTGTACAACATATTGTGAGTACATTAAACCACAATAATACGCACCATAGAAGCAAGATTACCTTATAGTGTGTGTTGTAACTAGACATACTAATTAACAATTGAAGATCGTACATAATTGAACAAATTGGAGATAATTTATGGACTAAAGGGTTCTTCTTTGTTCCATTTCAGCGGCATGGTCGATATTTCGCGCTCACACACATGCATACGGGTCTTAATGTTAACTATCAACATGTGACAGCCTGGTGGTGTGGTCTTCGATATTCTGTAGGTGACAGGCTGGACACTTTTTTCACCTCTGCTTAGTTCTACCATCTTTACCTTCTTGACTCCGTTCACCAATTTGACTTCTAATTCCCCTTGAAATTGACTTGGGACGAATGAAGGATGATGATATTCCCACATCTCCAACATGCCACCATTCGCGGTAGTTGATGCATAACACCAAATCAAGATTATAATGTTCTTTCATGAAATCGAATAACTCTGCTTTCCCAAAATTATAATGAAGGTCAAGGTTACTAAACAAAGGTCACGTCAAATTACCTCTTCTTATAGGAGTAAGGAGAAAACTTTTTCGTGCAGAACATGATAAAGGAATGACACAGACATTCTGCTTTCAAATATCTGTCCAGGTCAATGGTGTTAGGTCAGGTCAAGTATTATGCATATTCTACACTGCCGTACTTTGTGTGGAGTTGGGATCTGTGTGCGCGTCAGCCGCGGCGACGGGCGACATTGCCCGCGATGCCGTCTCATGCCGAGTCCTACTGTTCCTTGTGAAGGAAGTTTGAATTCGGTTTTAGAGCCACCATGGCATTGTGTGAAAAAGCAATGATACGAGATGACCCGTTGTCCTACAGCGGCATCAGACATCCAAATTGAAAACACATGGAGGAAACAACATGGAGGATAATTTTGTGAAGAGGATAATGCTATGGATGGCAAAATTCCAGGAAAAGCTCAGTTGTTTCAACCCTGACGTCCACTGTGGCCGGCCAAGGTCCCAGGGCACATCGTCCACTGCGGTGGACCAGGGCTGTGGAGTGCACATTCTACTATGGCGGACCAGGGCCACGAAGCACACCATCCACTCTGGCGGACCGGTGCCGCGGAGCACATGGTCCATCGTAACGGACCGGAGTCGCGGAGCACACCGTCCACTGTGGTGGACCAGGGCCGCGGAGTACATCATCAAATGTGGCAGACCAGGGTCGCGGAGTACTCCACCCACTGTGGTGAACCGGGGCCGTGTGGCACACATACTATGGCGGACTAGGGCTCCGAAGCATAGCGTCCACTGCGGCAGATCACGGCCGCGGAGTACATCATCTACTGTGGTGGATGAGGGTCGCGAAGCAAACCGTCCACTGTGGCGGATCAGGGCCGTGACACACGTCATGAAGGACGGGCCGCGGAGAACCGTCCACCGTGGCGGATCAGGGCCGTTGACTACACCGTCCATTGCAATGGACCGGGACTGCCGAGCACACCGTCCACTGTGACGGATCGTGGCGCGGAGCACATCGTCCACTGTGGCAGACCGGGGCCGCGGAGTACACCGTCCATTGCGGCGGATCATAGCCATCAACATGTCGAATTATGCCATGCCATGGCAGTGCCGTACATAGGGTTTGCGAGAGAGGGCAAACTGATTTGGAAGGTGTCCACGTACCCCATTGGAAAAAGTCCGCGGATTTCCACCAATATTTTTACAAAGGTGTTCTTTTTATTTTTGTCATGTACTAATTAGTGGCCAAATTCACTGTCCTGTGGGCGTGGCCAAATCTACCACCATTCTGAATTACCGGAATTCAACCATAACTCCGGGTACACTCCCCACACCCTGTTTGAACGTTATTTTTTGTTTCCCTTGAAAGGTCACCTGATGCTGCTGAAATTACACCTGAACAAATAACTGCAAAAATATATAATTTGTCAATATCAGGCATTCCAATTAATAACACCCGGTCGTAAAAACGCCAACTGGTACACTCGCCTTGCGCATTCGCGCGTTCGCCACCCTACGTGCGCTTCTCCAGTTTCTGTTAGACCTCCCACGTTTTGCTAATTACTGTCACATCACAGTCTTGTGCCAAATTTGACATGTGGAAAGCCTGGTATGGCGACTCGCTTGAAAAAAAGAATCGATGAATTGAATTCGATGCATTAGTTCTCTTCTTCCCACATTTCCCTTGATTAAGAAATCCAGAGACACACTGAGCTTTCATGCACCTCATCTCTTTGGTTAAATAAGCTCTCAGATTGGCTACAGAGCCGTGACCACACCTAGGTGTCTGCATTTTTTACCCGTTGCGTTTATATTCTTCTATGTATGTGTTTTAGAGCTCCAGCCAATTTTTGTTAGGGGCCCGGAACACGTTTGAGACTCGGATCTTGTATACAGCTTTGTTGCTTCTCATACACCGATAGTATTTTTAAGGTATCCTCGCGTTTTCGAAAAGGTCTTTTCGAAGATGTTATATTTATTCCTCGGTATTTTTGTTCCTTGTTTACGATCAATTCCCTTTTTGAGGCCCCGTGCAGTCTCAAGACCCTGATGTGCCTTGAGGGCCTCCGCTATGCTTCAATTTAGCGCTTCCGGTTTGTTTATTTGGAGCTGCAGAGCATACTTGTAGGCCCTGTCGCTTTTTGCGAAACTCAGTATGCCTTGGATGACCGACATTAATTTTTCCGATTACCGATGGAATGTTGAGAATTCTTGGAAGAGCAGGCTCAGCGTGACTTTCAGGGGTTCCGGCCCGACCGTTTGTGACCTTCGTTGTGATTTTCTTTATCACCAGTACAACTCTTTTGAGCCCCAGCGTGGATTTCAGGGAGCCAGATGGGAACTTTTGAGGTCCCAGCGTCCTTTTGAGAAGCCTGTGCGCGACTATTTTGACCCGATGTGATTTTTTCGGGCCACGGTGCGATTATTTGTGGTTCGAGTCCCACATGTCGCTACTCTTCGCCCGCGGCCAATCGGAGTGATATATTGGCGACGCTACATGACTCAACGGTAGAATTGTCATAAAACCAACATTCAACCAACCAACCAGCGATTATTGGGGTCTAAACGAGACTTTTAGGGAAACTAGCGCGTTTTTCCGGAGCTCCACGCGATTCTTGGGGGCCCCACGGTCTGTCAGGGGGCAACAGCCCGCAATGGCTCTTTCCCACTCGGCACGCCACTGTGCCATGCAATTCTGCAACATAAGTATCCAGGAATAGCTCATCTGTGTCATCACTCACACGTGATTTCAACTCCCAAGTTATCCAGAGAGTTCGAGGAAAGCCAAACATCTGCTACATGGATAGGCAAGGATCGACCATTAGGCAACAGGGACACAATGGAATTAAGGTCATAGTACTTTTGCTACAATACATACTTTCTTCCATAGGCTGAGTTGGAGATGGATGCGCTCCTGAAGTTTGGTCAGGGTTGGAGTTGGAGATGGATGGAGCGGTACTGGGAGGGACATAACACATGGCTCAAAGGACTTCTTTCTGTTTACATTTACAACGCAGGTAATGAAGTAACACTTTCATTAATGGACTTCTATAGTGTCCTGAGTGAGCAATTTAATCGATAAGGTTCTTGTGATATACATTCTAAGAGGATGGTGATGATGTAGCTTCTAGACACCAGTCGGAATTATATGAATTAACTCATAAGTGAATCAATACCACAACCTAATAACCATAACCAACATAATATAATCAAGCATATCACAACCTCCCTCTGGAGAATAAAAAAAAATCGCCAAAAAGTAAAAGATACAAATTGCAAGCAGTACATTTTTTGTAAATTTTCCCAAATATAAAAACTGAACCCAGCCTAACCTAACCTAACGTCAGCTGCTTTTGAAGTAAATATTTTCATTTTTTGGAAAATGTTGGGACTAAAATTTCCACCTTAAAAAACCTACACTAGTCCTAACCTAACCAAACTGGTATTATTGTGCTTTAAGGTGGTAACAAGATAAGTTTTTTTCCACACACTTGCCTCAAAACAGCAAAGAAATGGGTTTGGTTTGGTTAAGTTAGGCTAGTGCAGCTTTCTTTAGTCGAAATGATTTGAAAAGTTTCCAAAAAAAACATTTCCACAAAAATACAACTTATTTTTTAAATTTGTCTTTTGTGGTGTTTTTGTTTGCTTGTTGAATCTTTCTTCAGAATGCCATGCTTATGAAGGTGACTAAGATGATGGGACGACTCATTTTATGTGCAAATGCATACCTTTCATGCTGTGAGCGAAATGATGTAAAAAAGGGCATTGAATGAGGTAATATAGCATGAAAAAAAATGTGTAAAAAATGCCTAACCAATCTAGCCAAACCTACCTTTTGGGGGAAAAATAAAAATGTCAAGCACTTTTTTTTTCTGGAAATGCTCACAATTAGAAAGGAAACCTCACCCAGCCTATCCTAACCAAACGTAACATATGCTGTTTCTGAAGAAAAATGGTCTTCCCGTGAAAATGTTTGTGTATTAAAAAACCTTTTGGTATTATTGGGGAGAGGAGATGAAGAAGGCCAAAATACAAGAAAGCAATGGGGAGGCCCAGATTCATTAGGGGAGCACACCCTATGAGGTCCCATATTAGGGCTTGAAATCATTGGCGAGAGCAAAGCCAACATTGACGTGGCATTTCTCCCCTTGAAAGTATATATAGCAACACCCCTGCCTGAGCGTCAACCTATGCCCTGCAGGATGGTCGTGCGGATTCAGGGATGGTAGGCTGATTCAGGGATATGTTTCCATGGAACCTGCACACATCCGCGAAGACTCGAATATTCCCCTTCATATTTGTCAACCAGAAGTACCTTTCAGTGTGCTCAAGCATACGCCCATGCCTGCTAAACGGATTTTCGTTTAGCCCCTTCAGGTATTTTTGCAGGGCGCACTTCCTAAGAAATGGCGCCCCCTGACAAATACCCCTCTCCCATGACAATTCCTGGAACCTAGCCTGATTAGGATATAGGGTGCATACGCAGTACACGTAAGCTGTTAACTACAAGTATTCCCAGCGTTATTTCGCAAGCGTGTATGGGTCATGATTACATGGGATATACATGCCGAATACCGCACAAAGTTGGCAAAACGATGATAGAAGTTAGACATTAAAAGCACAACTGCAATATTTTGCAAGATTTTTCGCCATTTCTATTTGCTCATCATGAACCCAACATTATTTTTGCTACTTATTATCAAAATCTATCCATAACTTGTCATCTTACATTTCATTCAATGACCAAAATGTATGGGAGTGGGCGGGGCGCTCAATCTTTTGCCCATATGCCGCTGCTCCAGTCAGGACCTGCCGGAATAGGACGTGGAGCGTGCGGCGAGTCGGCCGTCTAGTTACATATATGGAGGTCAATGCCTGATGCCATTGACATAGAGGGTGAGAGAGAGAGAGAGAGAGAGAGAGAGAGAGAGAGAGAGAGAGAGAGAGAGAGAGAGAGAGAGAGAGAGAGAGAGAGAGAGAGAGAGAGAGAGAGAGAGAGGGCCAACCAGATATTCGCCATGTGGTACCACGACACTGTGTACTGTAAGTCAGTTGATGCAATAGAAGTCAGGTGAAAAAGTTAATTGCCTGTATGTGAAGGGGAAACAGAGGCAGGCACAAGGCAGGACCAACGAGGCCGACTTTCAGTTGTTTATGAAATTGTTTGACAAGAAAGATCAGCTCTTCTATGTCTACGCTAACAAGGCAACCAGGAGGTTCAGATGTCGGGAGGAGTGGTGGCTGAAGTTGACGGACAGAGATACTACGAGGATCAGAAGGGCCCCAGGCTAAGCAGGACCGACAACTGAAAGGACCCTGTCTTCTACCTACATCTGGACTGAAAAATCAGAGACTGCAGGAAGACCATGATCAGTATAAGAAAGACAAGACATAGCAGTTCAGGTACAAGTCTCTGGATGCCGTGAAGAAGGTGTTTCAAGAGAATGTCGACATTGTCAGTCCCAGCAGTGACAGTGGTGAGGACACTCCCAGAGGAACAGGAGGACACTATGCTTGGATGAAGCAGAGGGAGAAGCTGAGATGGAGTCAGAACCTCCCAAGAAGAAAAATAAAATATACCAGCAACCGGGAGGCCTCGAAGCCACGCTCCTCTTCCTGAAAAGTTCATGCACATAAGGGAGTCGGAGAGAAAGGGTGAAGGATAGCTTCTACAGAGCATGCGGAAATCTCTCTGGCCTCGGCCTGTCAATTCCTGAAGCTGCTGTAGCCGTGGTGGTCATTGCCAACACCATGTTTGGAATCAGCTGGAAAATGGTCAATGAGAATGAAAACACATATTTAATGCAGACATCGCCCCCATAGACATAAACATCAGAGGACCACCCTCCAGCTCTAGGCGGTGGAGGGGATGGCCAGGGGAGGTAGAAGAGGTCATGAAGGGGAGGCAGGAGGCCAGGGGCATCACTCATGCCTCCCGGACCCCTTTTCCACCAAAAAACGGTCTGGCAGTTCAGTGTCCAGGGACTGCACGTGGGCCAGAGCTGCCCTCTTACCCATTCCATTCCATGCAATATACAGGAGAAAAGGCTGAGGATTTCGCCATGCAGGTTGTCATGGGCATGGGAGATCCCTGACGGTGTGCAAGGGCATGACATCTGCGGAGTTATACATGAAGGTGGACACGCATCTGACCGACAGTACTGAACACAACAAGCGGATTGCTTCACTGATGGCAAGAGATGCACAATCTCGAACCAAAACAGACCAATATTTTTTTCCGGCACACACCACCCTGCGATTCGCTGCTGGAATGAACAAGGTTATGAGGCTGGTGGAGTCCAAACATGAATACAGAAGCAAGAAGTGAAGGGCTGTATGGTGGATCTGGAGCTATGACTCCAAGAACTCCAGTCTGGCAGGGCGGAGCTCTCGATATGATCCTGTCATGGTGAGGTTCCCCAGCTTCATCACCTCCTCCCTGTGCTACACTGCCATGCCGACCACGGCCTCCACCACCTCCTGGCCATGGATTCTCCTTAAACGCCGGTAATGAGATCCTGCCCCACCCTATCCAGCATGGGCCTGGAACAGCTGAAGAACTCCATGATCGTATAGTCGCTACAGGAAACCACAGTTGCAAACCATGGAACCCGGAACCAAGAGTACACGGTCTTCCTGAGATGAAGAGGAGGCCTGGAGGGAACTTGTTCTGCTAGAAGGAACGTCAGGCTTAGCTGCCTGTCCAAGGCCGTGGCCATCTACAGCTTCGACAACATCAGCTATTTCACCGGAGCAGTTTCCGGACATCAACAACAAGGGCTGGCCTGTCCTGGTCCAGGAGGTCATGGACTTGCCTTACCTAAGGCTGTCCTGGTGGTGTGGGTCAGCCTCGGCCTGCATCTGGTGAAGCCCTTTTGCATACCACTATCCAGGAGGGGAGCCACCCACAGCAGCCTCACCGCGTTCTACAAGGAAATCTACAGCAGCATGGGGAAGCCTGTGGACATGGAGTTCTTCAGCTGTTCCGGGCCTCTGCAGCGCACAGATGGGGTGGGGCAGGATCTGTTCCTGGCGTCAGGAGAACTACGGCCAGGAGGTGGTGGAAGGCCGTGGT
>JAOTOL010000458.1:0-70061 GCA_034440575.1 Imbricaverruca yamaguchii | reverse complement strand
TACATACAGTATATGCACCTAAGCAATGTGTTTAAACCTGAACACGTATGCTCAAATGTACGTACATTTGCTGTTGCATCTTTACGCTTACGTACTGATGCATATGTACGTTTGTCCATGCATACATTTAACATACTTTGGCGCCAACGTACGTTGTGCTTAGGTAAAATTACGCTTACGTGCATTTTGCACATACGTACATTTTCACTTACATACATTTGTGCACATGACATTTTGTACTTTCGCACTTTTGCGCTCATATACATTTGCGCAAATCAGACTTTGCGCTTACGTACATTTGCGCATACACACGTACCTTTGTGAATACGTACATTTGCATTTTTACGTACGTACCTACATTTTCCAGAGCATTTACGCTCACGTACATTTGTCATGCGTACATTTGTTCAACACGTACAATTGCCGTACATACATCTGCGCTTATGTACATTTGCATACGCATATTTGCGTATTCATATCCGCCATGCGTACCTAGATACGTGCTAGGCTACTAAACATATATTAATCATGACCTAGCCCACCACCATTTTTGTCTGGGTAAAAATTAATTCTTGATGCAATTATAACACATGTATAGACACAACTATACATACATGAACCTGAAGCAATTATGTCCCAAAATGTAGTTACAATTTGAAAATAAAAGCATCAAATTAATTCAAACCACATTGAGAAAACAACAAAATATATCTGACAAAATCAGCTACTTTGCACTTATGTAAATCAAAACATATTTAAATAAGTCTCGATATACATGTCTTATAATTACTGTACTTTGAAGCCTAAATAGCAACCTTGGTACCACATTCATAAACACTGCATCATAAAAAATAAATTTCAAGAAATCAGAAGTTACCAGTAACTACAGATGTACCACCACTTTCACGGTATCATTCAGACATAATGATTTTAGTCTAAAAAAAAAACGGGTCAGGCTAGGTTGCTGTTGGTGTTTTTAACTGTACAATTGTTCTGGTGGTGGTGGTGGATTGGAGTTTAGGGGCGCGTCGACATCTAGGGTCATTTTTATCTATCATTTTCTAAATCTGTTTAGGGTTTTAGGGTCCAATTATCCAGTCTTATAAGCAATGTGTGATTTAACATTGCACATTTGTTTTCGTTTCCTTGCCAGTCATCATGACTTGGCAGTAGGCTACATCACCTAGAAGAGAAGGGGTACAGAACACTTGAGGCATTATGTAACAAATAGCTCTACTGCCACTTCTGTACAGCTGAACCAGTAATTGTACTGTGTGTACTGAACACAACAATGAATAATCTAATCATATTCAAACAGTTCCTTTCAATGAAAATCCTCTAGACCCTTGCAAAGAGAAACTTTAAAAGGGATCATCATGTTTGTAGTGGTGTGCCATATTCTGGACACCAAAATGCGTATAGTGCAAGATTACCTCATTGTAGTTGTTGGTGCAAGAACAATTGCGTAGCCACTAAAAAAATGCTGGTGTAATTGAAATTTTTAAAATAAAATGAGCATCACTTCCTTATGGTTTCCATAAGCACTGCTCCTGGAAGATTAGGTGCAGTGCAGCACTCTCCACCAGCATATCTGAAGTCTTGGGGCTCATCCTTGTAGAATGGCTGGAGCCATTTTTCCATACGAATGATGCTCAGTTTGGCTTCAAAGCCAGACACTCCACCACCCAGGCTACATATGTTCTGAAGGAAACTATTCACCACTATGCCAGAGGTAGCCCAGTCTATGCCTGCTTCTTAGATGCCAGCAAGGCATTTGACAGTTTGTCATGCAAAGCTTTTTCAAGTACTAGCTGACAGGTGTCCGACAGCATACCCGAGACTTCTAATTATATGGTATCGGTCCCAACAGATGGGGAGTGAGGTGGGCTGACAGTAGGTCAGAATCATTTTCTATTTTTTTTTCTATAAAGAATGGTGTCAGACAAGGGAAATACCTGACCTCACTGTGTAATGTGTGCATGATAAACTTTTTTTATATGATTTGCAGAAAACACATGGGGGTTCCCATGTGTTGGTCTACATGTAAATGTTCTGGCATATGCTGATGACATTGTTCTGCTGGCCCCCACTAGGCAGGACTTCAGGTGCTAGTTAGGTCATGTCAGACCTTTGTGGCCACAATGGATGTGAAACTTAATGTTGAAAAGACTGTCTGTATGGTGTTTTGCCCTCAAAGACCATACTCATCATCACATCTGATGTGTTGCCAAGGGCCACAAGTACTCCTCTGTGGAAAACTGCTTGCATGGGTCCAGAAGTTCAGATATCTGGGGCACAAAATTGAATGCAACATGAGTGATTGTGCAGATATAAAGACATAAAGACATAAAAGATTAGTGCAACTATGAGCCACAAGGGCCATTCTTGGTTGCACTCTGTACACTGAACCAGTTGCACACAAAATCTGTCAATCAGCCCTCCCTGTAATACTGAAAAGCAAGCCCTGTATTCCTATAATGATTGTCTGCTGTTTTTAAAGATGTTCAATGTGCTGCTACTGACAATGTTTTCCTGGCAGCTGGTTCCAATGTTCTACTACCCTGTTGGTGAAGAAAGTCTGCTTTAACCTTGTTCTGCTGTGGTTAACTTTAATTTTGAATTGATGACCTCTAATTGCATCATTTCTGTTCAATTCAAACACTTCCCCAAGATATCCCCTCTCCAGACCATGGACAAATTTAAAGACCTTGATTAGATCTCCTCTCAGCCTTCTATATCTAAGTGAAAACATATTCAATTTCTTTAATCTTTCATCATATACCAGGTTGCTTATACCATTAACCATTTTTGTAGCCCTCTTTATACTCTCTCTAAAAGCCAACAATATTTTCATGGCTAGGAGACCAAGCTTGGATATAGTATTCCAAATGTGGCCTGACATATGCACAGTAAAGCTTCCTGAAGACTTCCTCACTCCTGTATGATACATTCCTATTTATTGCCCTGAGCATTCTCAGTGCTTTCTTCCTGGCTTCCTTGATCTGTTCTGATGCCCAAATTTTGTGTTTAGAATAATACCTAAATCATTCTTTGCAGAGATATGCAGAGGACCAGACATGCATTGTATTACCAGGTAAACATGCTCTGTGCTGCTAGGATGTGCAGACAAGCTCATGCTAGTTAGGCTGTTTAAGATATACTGTCCCCTCTATGGGTGTGAATTGTGGAACACTGTGGATGTGAAAGGGGTTTCCGCTAAGTCTGTATAGCCCATCACTCCTGCTTGAAAAGGCTAGTCAAGGTTCCTAGGTATTCTCGCAATCATGAAGTGTGTTGAAAGCAGGGTGGGAATTAAGGCTCTTCTTTAGCGATTTCATCCCTTAAAACATTTTTTGCACTCCATGTTCATACTGGATAGAATGGATTCCTCATGTACTCTGACAAAAACATGCAGAAGGAAGAAAAATTCCACTAAAAGGAATACAAGATTAAAGAAAACATCCACCAAACATGTTATTCTACTTATGATTACCAAATAAACTAGCCACTTTTTGTACCATCAAGCACACAGATAACATCCAAACACACACCACATCAAACCACAATCAACAGAAATGCCAACAACATGTCGAACCTTGCACATGCTCACTGAACAGTGCCCTCCAGACTACAAATTTGGTGATGTGTCTCCAGAAACCTGCATCCGAACCACCTTGTAGTGGGAAAAATTGTTGACTGATCCTTTGCTTTGCATTCAGCTATCACATCCAACTGGCATGTGCTGTACTGGTGCAGTAGTGGTATTGGGTCTGTATCAAATAGGCTGCATATGTAGGTAGGTATGTGCTCTGAGCTGAGGGTGGAGTGTGAATTATTTGTTTGTTTTTCATTTAGCTAGCCTTGCACTGGACCAACAGTGAAAGGAAAGCACATTGCTCCTGTGAGTTATAAGAGGTGAAGCTGAGCTGATCATCACAACTCCCTGTCTTGTGGTGCCATCCATCATCCACTTCTTTGTTTCTGCATGCTGATGTGACCAAAAATGACAATGTACATTACTTATTACATGGGTAAGTCTACTGACTAGGTACATATTATTTTCCTTCGGTTACTGGTAAATAGATTCCATGCATAAAAAAAATATTATGTCCATGAAAACATAGTTGAAAATGTACTGAGGAAATCTGTTTGCATGCTGACTCCAAACCTGAAAAGTAGGTTTCCCATTGGGAAACCTACTTGGGAAACCTAACTGGGAAATTGGGAAACCTAACTGGGAAATTCCCAATCTGGTTGAGTTTGGATTTTGGAATGCTGCCATGCCACATGCTGGTGGCAAGTAGACATCTTTTATTTGTGCATAGCCTCATGGGCAGCAGCAATGCCATTATAAAAACACTATGTAAGAGTGAGATAGCTTGGTTAGGTATTATTGCACAAAATCATGCTCAAATTAGGTAAGAATATGAACTTGCATCTATGGATTTATTGGTGACCAGTAAAGCTGACATCAAACACACATTTAGGTCACAACTGGAATAAATTGTACTGGAAAGAGCTGATCAGGCTTACATGCATGACCCAGGGTTGAAGTGAGCAGATGTGGCACAGTGGTTGCTGTCTCAGTTTGGTTGTGTTGCTGGTCTGTATGCATGAAGGCATTGTGTGTTGTATGGTAGCCCAGATATGTACTGAGAAAGGTGCAAAATACAGGTCATTATTATTATTATTATTGCTAGCGCATACACAAAGAATAGGTAGAGCTGTGTGATCAGGCCTTAATATTTGGATTGTAAACAGGTCCAACAAAGAATAGGTAGAGCTGTGTGATCAGGCCTTAATATTTGGATTGTAAACAGGTTCATTGTTCATTTATGAATATCACCTTATTTTTCTTATTTATGCGCTGAACATCATGTGGGAGATATTCAAAGGTATTTGCCTCAAATAAGGTGTCCATTAAACAGAACATGTTCAGATATCTACCTTTTCCCTAACCAATGTAAGCAGGTAGGTGGGCATCTATATCTTTTTGGCCTTGTGAAATACCAGCAGAAATACATCCTCACCGAACTCACTTGTCTGTGGCAGAACCTCATGAAAGGGCTGAGCACCATCCCTGCAAGAACTTGATCATGATGCAACTGCAGGAGCGCTTCCACGTGTCCAATTACCAACGGCTTTTCCTTTTCCAAAAAGTCGCCAGGAATTGTGGTGATTTCTTAGCTCACAATAAATGGCAACAATTTTGAAGCCGTTTGTTATTGTTTATGTGCTGCCGTCTGCCGGCACGCATGTAAGCTCTTGTGCCGCTGAGCGTTTACGGTGTCATCTAGCGGTCGAATTCAGAACTATTTTTGGAACTTATGAAACCGGGTACTTATGACTTTGGGTACTTGTGAATTCACCCTGTCTGGAGTATTTTGGAAGTTATCTGGCAACATTTGGAACTTATGAAACCAAATCTGGCATATTTTGGAACTTATGACTCTTGGGACTTGTGACACTTGGTACTTATGAAGGTCCCCCAAACCGTGTCGGTGAGATGGGTGTCTGTTTTTCCATCCCTCAAATTAGTCGGTTTCCAGCGGAAATTGGCTCCCAGGTCACGTGGTTTAAGGAAGAATATAGAAGAGAAGAACCGGCATGATGATCTGTATATATTAAAAGCCACCACGGAATCTAATTCTTGCATTAGTTTTGAAACGAAATTTATTTTACTATTGATGCTGGATAAAATATGTTCAATTAATCTTAGGAACATCAGCAAATCGTAATATGCTTTCTGATTAACGTGGAGACTGCACACAACTGTACGGAATATATTCCGTTAGCTGACATATATGTCAGCCAACGAATGACTGCCAGATGACAAATTGGCGCTGCGGTTAAATTAGCGAAGGATGAGGTTAGAAGCCAATTTTCTGAGCAATGGTAGAGAAAATGATGACAAAAGCATAATTAATCGATGTCAACCAAGTTGATATAGCCATACCTCTCACTCCTGACATGCTCATATCTCACAACTAATGAATATTTACAATACACCCCACAAGTAGGACGTTCGTGCACCGACTGATATGTTACCACGAAACAAGACCCTGTCATCCCCATGTCTTCCTGCGTGTCGGCTCGAATGGTACAAATGACGTCATCCGGGGTAACACTTTTCTGCCGTTTTAATGGTTTCATGCATTTTAAAATGGAAATATTTTAAATTCAACTCACTTTCTAAATCATATAATATCATGTCTGTGCTTTTGGAATCGTGTTGAGCTGCTATTTTATCATCCTCAGTTAGGCTGCGAATTAGGCGACGACCATCACGAATGCAGCGTTTTAGGGGCACACAATTTCTCAAATTCTTAGATGGCGCAGTTGAGTCATAAATAGCGCAGCTGTTTACATAGCTTCCTCGTAGGTTGTTTGATGCTTAGTTTTATGTCTGCCACACCTCGCGTTCGATGCGCGTGTGTTTTAGTTCTAGTTTTATTGTATAGTGCTCTGTTGTGATGTGTCTTTATCATCTGGAAGAAAGATATGGAAATAAGAGATTGTCAACCAACATGCTTATGTTTCCAAGAGATGAAAATGCATATAAGACCTGGTTGACAGTGAAAAGGAGCTGATGGAGTTCATCCAACCAGCCCATCCAATTGTTCCAACCACTTTACCTCTGATGATTATGATCCTGGCCACGGATGCAGCTGAAACTAATGTCAGTGTCAACACCTGCATTTTCTGGTGTCATTCCATGATTTAGCCTGCCTAGCCTTCAATTCTGATGTCTGCTTCATCATGGACACAACCTGCACAGGCGACACCAGCATTGTGAGACCCGGGGTGGGCGTCATTAGTAGCCGGCAGCCGAAGCTAGGAGCAGGGGTGAAAAAAATGCCGAAGCTGTCACCGACGAACCTGTGAGCTGTCTCAATTTTGTTTGCATATATGTTTCATAAAACAAGTGCCTCGCACACCTGCTTCGCGGCGTAGAAAAATAATGTTTGATCCTCGTTGCAGTTCATACATATTTCAGCCAGAAATTGCAGACACTTTTTATTTTTGGAGTCGTGAGCTTTGTCACCATTAAGTGCACGAAATATGTTTGGGGGCCACCGGTGGATCCCGCAGGAAGAAGCTGTTTGGACCTTGGTTGTCAGTTCGAACAATGCAGCTTTCGCCCATGGCTACGTCATAAGGATTCCTGGTTGACACAGCAGAGAGCTGACCTAATAAGCGGACCATTCCGATACGACATGCCAAGGTACTTCAGCGTTCCCTTAATATTATCCTCCAGATTGAGCTGGTTATCCAGCAAGTGGGAAGACGACAGAAAGCGGTTGGCGGCGAGCGGGCTCGTGCGGCCGTCCCCAACGTTCTCAAAATGGTGTATAACTGGAATTTTCCCGCACACTCAGGTACACGCTGCTGGTAGGTGAGAAGAGTTTAAGGGCAGACCTGAGCTAGGCTAGGTCGTGGAGTCATACTTTATGTGTTATTTGTGGCTAATCAGTTGAGGCCACATTGCATCGCCTGCCTCTCAACTTGGCAGGAAGGGAGGACACCGCCGAGAATCGACCGAACACAGCACCTCTTGTTTCTCAGACACCCAGTTTCCTACTGAGCTACAGACGCCCTGGGGTCTCACTTTCCTTCTACTGAACACACGCGTGCTACTCCTTATACGCATATATTGCGCACTTAGCAGATGCCGTGCTTTTGTGGCGCGTGATGACAGTGCCAGCCAGTGATTGGCACATACTTGTCGAGTGCCGGGTAAAGTTGAACCCGGCTTTGCGCTGAACGGCCCGGATCACATCATCGGCCTGGCACGGGTCCGACCCGTTCCAGCGCACTACCAGCTCATTCGCCGCGTTGGCGTGGTCGAGCTGACGGTGCATGCCGAACACTTCCTGCACTGCACTCCCCATGCTTTCTACAACACTCTCAGTAGGGAAGATGAGCCACAGTCGGGTTACCAAGTCCACGTATGGTCCAAGGCTGGGCGTACTGTCGCGGCTCTTCCACAGTACCTTGAGCAGCTGCTGGTTGCACCCATTCGCGCAGCGCGGCTCGTGCAACACCTTGTAGCCTGCGGTCGCGGATTCGAGGAACAAGCGGCACGACGGCGGAACGACGCGGCGGGCCACCAGGCGACTGGCAGCACGCTGGATGGTGCCGGCACTGGCATCACTGGTGGCCCTGATGCGCTCCACATCGGTCACCTCCCTGATGTCGAGCATGGCGTCCATCAGGCTCTGGTTGTCTGTGCCCATTCTTGAACCGGTCGCATTCGAGCCACCTCGCCTGTGCCTCAATTGCCTGGCCAAGCTACGACAGAAGGCTGTGGCGTCCTTCGTCTGTGAACGAATGGCAGAGCCTGAATTAGCTGTACACGAGAAGTATAAAACAATACGGCCTGGATACTTTGAAAGGAAATTAATTCGAAGTGCTTTGGCAGGCAAATGCCACGGTCAATAGTGGGACGAAATAACTACTCAGCCATCTATCACAGTACTCTCACTTATGATATGCATGTGCAAATACATGGAACGCGTAGTTCGTGAAAAGACCGGAAAAAGCGTGTGATGATGGAAAAGGTTAGCCTTGGCAGTCACAACCTGTTACAGCATTGTATAAAGTGATTCTACTTGGAAAAACTAACATATATGGCTCAAAAGTGCATTCATCAATAAGCCAAGCCCATCATCTAGGCTAAGCTATGGTAAATTTGTAGTAGCGAGCGATTTACTATTTGCATATCGATGAGCTACTTTATGTTGAAAACAAAACAGGTAACCTACAATGACAAATAAATAAATGAACAGAACAGAACACACACAGAGCATATATAGATTGAACATGAACAGAACATACATAGACGCCATTGGTATTGCAGATGCGAGACGACTGAATGCCCACGTGGGCGACGATGTGGGCTCAATACTGGCTTTTATATGCTGGATAAGCGCAATATGAATGCTAGAAATACTCCGGATAAACGCAACTAGGTATGTTTCAAGGACAACTCTTAAGGGTAAAATAGCGCTGCTCACCACTGCTTCTGCGCACGGCGAGAAGCTCGACAGAGTTGGCCATCTGGTATCCATATCGGCCAACTCAATCATGTCTGCCACGGAGACGTCGCCGTGGGTGGGGACATCCAGAATGTCAGCCATTTCACGGATGGTGCAGATGGTGTGTCCGAAGCCGGCCACGTACTGCCACGGTAGGTTCTGCACCTGCTGCTGTATCCGGCTTCCACTGGTCAGCACCTTGTACACGTCGATTAAAACAGCTACCCGTGCTAGGAAGTCCCCATCTGTGAGTGCACAAAACACTGTTTATTTCAACTGCTTATATAGTGAAGAATAGATAGGACTCCTATGACGAAAACATACGAGGATTCAAGGGATGGGGAAGATACCCCTTAGTTGACGAGCATTGTTATTATATCGTGATGAGCTCAATCATCCCACGTTTGGTTGTTTAAAGGGCTTTGAGGTCTCACATTTTAAGTCCACGATTCCGCAGGTGAACATGACTCCAGCGAAAACAATGCAGTGAGGCGTGCCGCGCAGGGTTCACACCGCGAATTTCTATATCATGTATGGAAAATGGGAAATATTACTATTATGAGGCAAGCAATCAAACTTAACTAACCTTTCAGCGCCCTCAAGCGGCTTCCAGTTCGTTGCGGACGCCGCCTCTCTGCTCCGTGGCGATGCGTTCCTGCAGCACGCGCGTCATCGCTGGGATGTTGGTTTGAAACGTGCTCAGGACATCCGCCGCGTGGGGGGCGAAGCGCGTTTCGGACCACAGCTTTGGCCTGAGCACGCGGTGCCCATGCTGTGTTCCAGCCTCCAACAGACTTTCCAGACCACTGCCGTAGGAGAAGCGTTTGGTGGTACGGGTCACGATAGCGATGGTGGCATCCACCCAGCGGCACGTCGAGTCGCGGCGGGCGTCCCCGTCGGCCAAATTGACCAGGTGCGAACCGTCCCACACACACGGCACGCAAGCAGCAGACGGCGGCCGGTTTTCATTTTGACAGTTCATCATCCTGAACAGTTTGCCGGGCACACCATTGTGGTGCACCTGGCCATCTGCTGCAATTGCAGACAGCTGCTCGGTGCATGCGATGCCGATTCCGGCTAAGGTAGCTCGCAACTGCCGAGCATGCCCGTCGCCGTCGTGGTCCTTGACTACGGGCGTCCCAAGCACGAAGCTTTGTAGCATTTGCCCTACGCGAGCATCGGGCACGATCGTCGTAATGGCAGTGATGTCGATCGTCCTGTGGTTGATGGTAAGTTTGTCAGCCATCAGTGCGACACACGGCTGGCTTCTGACATGATCAGCGAGCTTTCGAATGATTTCCGCTGTGAACTGCTCTCGCACTTGCATCATGAACATTTTTGAGTGATTAATATCACCCACGTTCACTCCATTAATATGTTGGAGGACGATGAGGTCTTCGAACACGGTATGTGGCAACGACTTTTTCAAGACATAATATGCCGTCCTCAGCACTCGCATGGCGACACTTCCGGCTTCCTTTTCTCGAGCTGAGGCCTGTCGAGACTTCTCGGACGCTTTCCGAGCTCGGACATGTCGCTCGCTGTCGAAGTGCCTCCTCACGGTGTCCTTCAGCCTTCTGAAAGGCAGTGGCAAATGCTCGGCATATGTGAAAGCAGTGACTTTGCTATAGTTGTACGAGAACACACCTGCAAGGCTTTGTTGGGTGCCCGATGCGTCCTTCGTACACACGGAGCAATAAAAGCCATCCGTCGTCTCAGCCGTCTTTAAGAGGCCTCCACAGCCTGCAAGCAGATCATCGACGCCTCTGGCAGATCTGATGGCGGCGTAGACGTTGTTAGGTAGCTGAGGATTGGTCGAGGCCACCGCACCTGCACTTCCCATCAATCGAAAAATAATGGTGGTGTCCCTCTCTAACGCCGATACCCTCGTTTCCAGAGCGCAGCTTGGTTCAACGGACGACGACACTGAAATAGAAACGCGATATATTAATAATTTGTGGTGTGGTTAACTGGCGTTTACATAGCTGTGATGCCATAGGTGGCACAAACTCCCGCATATTCATTTTTTTAAAAGCTAAATGCCAACCACATCTCACTTTTTGTTCATGCCCGAGTGGCACATAAATGAACGGAACATGAATCAAGTGACGTGTGATGCAGCCCAGTGTTTACTCCAATGTTAAATGTCGGCTTACACCAACGACATCCATGATTTGGTCACGGCGGACATTTAAAGTCATAATGCGCTATGCAGCATAGTGTCCCTATCTTGATCATAACACATCCCTCTCTCCTCCCGAAAAAATACAGTGAAGGTTCGGTCATAGCATAGCATCGGCGTCCTTCACGTCTGTCCAGGCGCCCCTAGTGTTGGCCCAGATGTGTTTCCCATCTTTTCATGCACCTCTCGAACTTGAAAAACGTCATGGCAGGCAACTTTAACACTAGCTGGGTAAGCACGCAAGTTGCATATTATCAACATTGGCGTACGAAATCGCATTCCTTCGTGGCCAGGGCCTCAAGATACTGATGACGACATGGTGGCTGGCTGCACCCCAATACTGACATATTTGAACTGACCTTCAGGGTCAACCAAGAATTACACCAAAATGTTCTAAGTACCTCTACAAGTTCAGGAATGGAGCTACATCAGGGACCAAACGCCGGTCCGGAGATCACATCAATACGCGTAATGCGAAGGACGGAAATTATGCCGCACTGCTCGGTTTAAGGATTTTTTTTCAGCTTCAGTTGTTATGCCAAGTGATCAAGTATATATCGGCATAAACATACCGGCATTCTCCAACTCTTCTAGTTGAAATACATTTTCGTTTATACTGGTTACGTCACATTCGTAATGCCATTTTGAACACCTGGTGCCACATTTGTTCGTGGAAGGATTATAGGACGCATTATCAGTATGGATCTTCGAATTATAGATACTGAAGACAATAATGTTGCTAGCTTGCATGCTGGGCAAGTATGGTAGGGAAAATCGACTACGAAAATTACTATTTTATTGCTTCGCAATTTCACTAATATTGTTCCTACCCAAACCTGACCAAAGTAACCTTGAGTAAGGAACTCCCACGCCACACCATGAAGCATCGTGATGCCTTAACGGCGCCCTCGAAAATCCCTGAAGCACTCTCGGAGTGCCTTATGGGTGCTCTCGGAGCGCCCTTATCATGCCCAGTGGTTGATATGCACCACGGCGGGTTCACCGCTCGGCCCCACCACGCAAGGTTTACCGTGGATAGTGATAGTACGGCGCGCCGTTTTTAATTTGACATCCCTTTTCCACATAAATTTGGCATCTTGTATTAAAATTTAGGTCAGGTCATCTATGGTCAACTAGTTAGCTACGGTCAAGTGAGGTGACATCCAGAAAAGCTAAACCAGTCGTCACGTTTTAACGGAAAAAGATGTTTGACTGAAACTTTCAGCATTTGCTTCTCTTTAGGGATGGAAGAAAATGCACAGAGGATTTTTTATGACATTAGTTTTGCATATTCACCCATAAGGAATAATATTTAAGATTCTGGCTAAAGTAAGCATTTTATGAGAGCAAGTTGACTGCAAAGAACACGCTGCAGTCCGCTCTATCCATTAAACATTTTTATAGAAAACCAAAAAGGATAATTTTTAACACAAAAACATTTGATTTTGTATGGACAAAAATGTTATGGTCATGGTCCACAGCCTCCCTTTTCTGACTCTGAATATTTTGTTTTGTTTTTTAATTATCCACAAAATGGCACCCCCCCCCACACACACACAGAAAAACCAGTTTTTAAATACATGGGCTCCTACCTGATGAATTTGCATGTCCAGTGGCAAAGAGTGCTGCAAATGCATAACACATTTATATGATCCTAAATTAGTAAATATAAATTACCTCCTGCAGCAGTTCCTTGTTGACTAATAGTCTTATCTAATCCAGCATTCACACATGCCTTCTGGGCTGGTTCCTCAAGTTGGGCATCAGCAGCATCCATGGCTGGATAATCCACATCACGTGCTTCCTTAGAGCCAATGCATTCCATGACTGAATCTGCAGGAGATAATGAGCACTGTAACCCACAATGATAGCGATGAATCACACCACATCCTCTTTTGCTGTCAAATACCATAGTTAACAGAACATGGTAAGGATCGAAATGAATGCTTGATCCTGTGATATGGGTGAAACCTTGGCACTATTTTTAAAGCTATTTATGACAATAAAATGTTCATTTGTAGGCCTTTTGCTGGTATGTTCCAATTTCATGAAAATTCAGACAACTATTTTATATAACCTGTAATGTATTCCACCATACATATAGTTCAAGAGCATGCTATGAAAAATAACTTATATGTGTACTTTAAATGGGATACAAATCAGTGCATTTCCATGGAAATTTGCATCATTCATTGAATAAATAGGAAATTCCACGGGAAATGGAATTGGTGAAGCCCAGGCAGTTTGAGGGAGATGTTAACAAAAGGAAAGTGGATGCACTATTGGGCCATTCCCCAAAACAGGTTGCAAATGCATGCTTCTTATTGATTTTTCAGTCTTGAGAAGTGATGGTTGAAAGCAAAATGATTTAGGACCTAATGAAGGCATGGATGTGTCCCCAGGTGGAGTAGTTCGAAAATATGTGGTTTCAATGAGATATGTAACAGAGCAGAATGAGCCATGAATTCCTTCTCAAATGAGCAAAGAAATGTATCATCTTCTTGAATACATTATTGTAAAAACTAGTTTGACAGGTTGGGAACAATCCATGTCAACCTGTGCATATTCATTGTAAGAGAGAAGTCAGCACTGATATTATGGTACATGCTTGATGCAAGTATAAAATTGAGCTCAAATCAGCTCCAGATTACATACATATGCATCAGCTCTTTTTCATGGTACAACAAAATCACTACAACATTGTTGGTTGGTTATTTGGGCTTTCGGGCGCATCGACTGCGTTGGTCATACAGCGCCCATACTACAACATTGTACCAGTCTCAAAGCAAGGTTACCATATTGTTTCATTATTGTATACCTTGTTTTTTCTCCATACTGGCATGTAGTTACAAGATGCTCAGCATAACATTTTGTCTAAAATATGCTGACCATTGCCTCATGACAATGATTGCTGGACTAGTTGTGGTGGTGCTCACCAAATCACACAAATAATACAGAAAAAGTAGCCAAGCCTAACATAGCCTCACCTCCACTTCAAGAAAAGAAATTACATGAAGTGCATTTTAAAGAATCACTAAAATCCAAAAATAATTCAACTAGAGCATAACCTAACACCTTGATATGTTCAGGAAGTAAAATGTGTGTAAAACTTCTCTTCTGGTTACCTTAAAATGCAATAATACCATTGAATATTTCCAGTTTCCTTTTTGTTTTTTTTTCTTCAAGGGGAGGATAGACTAAGTTTAATTTTTATTTTTAAAGCATTACTTTGCATGCTGTTAGCAGGAATCCTGACTGAAAATCTGGACATTACTTTGTATGCTGAAAATGTGGACATGATACAGTATTAGACGTTGACTATTGCTATATTAATTTTTCACCCAGAACATCATCCCCCAATTAATTATCATCTCATTCTTCTTCTCTTGGGTTGAGTGGTATTGCTTGACAATTAACAGCTCTGCAACAAAATCCTTGACTCATTGGCAGTGCAAGCAGATTCAGATGTTTCAGGCTGGAAGAAAAGCATCCTCTCCATATTGCTTTACCCCACAACTTCTTGTCCATATTTAGTTAGTTAGTTATTTGGGCTTTCGGGCACTTTGACTGCTCTGGTCATATTGCGCCCATACTTGTCCATATTTAGGATCACAAAGCACAAACAGAGCCCTGTGTCAGGCGGGTAGGTCCTACCTACCTACCTACCTACCTACCTGGGTACATAAACCTGGTCAGCAGGCACAGCCAGCACAAGAAAATACATTCCTTGCCTGCATAGAATTTTCCAGTGAATCAGCACACACAAAAAAAAACATTAATTACCTGCTCCTGATGATTCGTTGACATCGTCATTCGGCACCGGTCTACACCATCGTTCCCACTTTCCTCCTACACCGAAGGACATATTTTTTACTCGCAATGTCCCCCCTCCGTGCCTCAACTTATTGTGCCTCTTCATGTTGCGCATTTCTCCTTCGTAACTACAGCTTCCATAGCCGCAAGTCACCTTCTTCCTTGATGGTGCAGAAGGCGTCGACTTCCCCATGGTTCCAGCTACCCTACAAGGGCAAAAAAAAGAACGCAGAACTGCCACTATTCGCACAGAGGCCTGACGAACGAACCAAACTGTGGACAAAGATCATGGCAAACCATTCAAGCCATCAAGTATCTCCATTCTCCAATTCTCCATTTGCCATTCTCCAAATGACATTACAGAAAACTATATACGTCAAATCGCACAAGAATTGGCTATTTTGAACCCGACCCCCTCCGATTTTTATGAAAATTGATACACCTGTAGTGCCAAGTGAACGAACCTCACACGCCAACTTTCAGCCCTGGGTGACCTCTGGGGCCAGATTTAGAGGTCATCCTAGGTCGCCTATTTTTACCGACTTGACAACAATCAAATGCATATATATTAGATGTTAATTAACTTAGCGGAACTACATTGGTGTTAAAGTGCGCAGAAACCCTTGGCCATTCAGAAATATGGCAAAAGTTGCACGTGACCTCTCCGTGACCCTTGACCTAACGAGGTCAAAGTATACAAATTCATTTTTCTATGTTTGCCTGCCCCTAATTCGACTACACGTGGCTGAATTAATGGTCCTGATATTATCTAAGAACGTGCAAAAAAGAAAGGGGGAGACTCTAAAACTTTTTGAGATATCGGCCTTTGAGTAGGTATTGTCATAGGACCAAATCGAAGCATGCCCCGATGCTATTTACCATATCATCGATGATAACTCTGGTTTCCTTGGTCCGATTATCGTCAAATGTGGTGGGCAAATCATCGGTGGCAAGCTCAACTATTTTCCAGATTTTCAAGTTGACCTGACCTCACATGACCTGGCAGTGACCTCTCCATTACAAGCCAACAGGGAAACAAAAATAGTTTCCTGAACAAAAAACGCTGAATTTGGCTCGTACAGGCTATATTACCTAGTTTTAGGTTAGGCTACTCCAAACGAACCAAGTTTTATTTTGAACAAGTGTCCTCTGCAAGGTCACGTGAGGTCACTATGAGGTCATGTCACACTTTCGTCAATAACTTTATGTAGAATCAAGATAGAGAAATAATTGTAATGCCATCGAGATCCTCTGGTTAATCATGATGTATAATATGATCAAGCTAGGTCATCACTTGACCTCGGTTTAGGGTGACCTGGAGGTAAACTGGGGTCAGGATCAAATGTTCAGCTAGCTAAGTCATGTGATACATCAATCAACGCGGCCTGACGAGGAAAATAGAATTGTAACAAAATTATGTTTCTATCTTTATTCTGGCAACAGTTCTTCGCCAAAAAATATGTTTCCTCGGTTTTTATAGCCTGAATATATTGTTTCAGCTCGCGTGCGTTTCGTACTAACATTTTATCGGGAGGGCCAGTAAATGTTTCTGATATGCAAATAGCCGCGACCATAAAACAAGTTGAACAGCAGTACCGTATATTCACGAAGAACTACCAACCTTTTTCGCCACACGTACCTCACGTCTCGCTGCCGTACCAACCACGTCTCGCTGCCGGAAAACCATCTCACAACCACCATACCATTACGTGGAGACGGAGTAACACGATGGACATTCCTTGTTCCCGGTATTGTGCGAGCAGGTGCGAATCTGTCATTCAACGCTTTGGTTTCTTTGACCCACTCGGTTTTGGGAAAATACTCCACGCACGTGCCGGTGGCATGGTTTTTTACAAACTGATAAAACTGGTCCGGGATCTCAATCAGAGTTCCTTGCCGACTTCCCTTTTTAGCTAACCTTTTCAACGTCCCACCAATGCCATCACACGGTCCCTTTCCGTGAGCGGTTGCGAAGAGGCAAAGTATATGAGCATGTCCTTCAGGGAAACTAGGAAATGGGGTGGGGAGGGATGAAATTGCATTGCCAACTCAGGAATATTCCAATAGTGTCAGCCAAGGCAATAGAACCTCAAAGTCTGCAAATAGGGACAGCAGCAACTCAAGGGGACAGAGTTATAGTTCATCTAGTGATAAAAGAACTCCTCAATATGAAAAAGCCAAAGGTGGTTATGGAGCATTTGTTAAGTGTATGATGTTTAATGCTCAGAGTATCCGTTCCAAATTTGATGAGTTCAAGTGTTATGTTGCTGAGGAGGAACCGGATTTTGTTTGCATTACGGAGGCATGGGTCAGTGAAGGATATTTTGGAGATAACTTACAGGACTATGAGATCCAGGGATACAATATGTTTTCGTGCAATAGGGGTCCAGCAATGAAAGGGGGTGGTGTAATGCTCTATGTGAATAGCTTATTCAGTTCTCAAAAAATAGCAGGTGGGGATAAAAATGTGTCTGTGGAGTCCATTTGGCTTGATGTCACTGTGGGAAAAGGCAACAGCAATACTCTTAGGATAGGAGATTTCTACCGATCAGGAACCCTGCCACATTCTCAGCAACTGGAGCTTGACAAGGTGATTTGTGAGGAAATCAGTAGAAACTTTAAGAGGAAGTGCCTTATTCTTGGTGACTTTAATCTAAAAGGTTATGAAAATGCTGGTGTTGGCTCCCATCATGCAAAATGTTTAGGAAATGACTTGAAGAGGACATGTTCTTACACCAGTTTGTATCGGAACCCACCAGGCATGGCTCATTCTTGGACCTTGTATTCTCGAATTTAAGTGACTTGGTTCAAGATTTGACTGTAGGCGAAACTCTGGGAAAAAGTGACCATAACATAGTTAGATTCAAGGCACATGTAGGGGAAATTATCAAGGATAATTTGGTAAAGGTTCCAAATTTGAACAGAGCAGACTTTAACGGCATGAGAGCGGCTTTAAGTGCCATCAGATGGGAAGAAGAATTCTCCAATTTAAATGCCTGTGAAATGTGGGAAAAGTTCAAATCTTACTTAAAGGAAGCTCAGATTAGACATGTCCCCCAAAAGCAAAGACGCAAAAGAAGGGTAGGAAAGCCAGCATGGCTTACACCAGACGTGATAAAAGCAATTAGGGCTAAGAAAACTGCATTTAGAGTTTTTAAAGAAGCCTCAAATGTCATTAATCTAAAGGCGTATCGAAAAGCTAGAGACACTGTGAAGCAAAAAACCAGAGCAGCAAAGCGAGCAAAGGAACTGGATTTAGCTAGAAACTGTAATGGGGACAGTAAAATTTCTTTAGTTTCTACAAGCTGAGTAAAGTTTCTAGCACAATTGGTCCACTGGAAGTAAACGGGACTACATTGGGTAAGGATAGTGAGATGGGTGAGGAGCTGAGCAAGCAGTTCAAATCAGTGTTTACATTGGAAGATATGACCAATCTGCCGACCGTACACCATAGTTCAGTTACATGGGATCTGACAAATGATGTTGATTTCATTGGTAGTGATGTTGTTTACAATCATATCAGGAAAATAAAGCCAAATAAGGCAGCAGGACCTGATGATATTTATGCTAGGGTGTTGCGGGAAACTGAAAAGGAACTGGCATTTCCACTTAGTATAATATTTTGTAGATCAGTTTCACATAATGAAATTCCAACCGATTGGAAAAGGGCAAATGTAGTTCCTATTTTCAAGAAAGGAGAAAGAGGGAAAGTTGAAAACTATAGGCCAATAAGTCTCACATCCCTAGTCTGCATGGTACTCGAATCAATTATCAAGGATAGTTTACTTCCAGTGGACCAATTGTGCTAGAAACTTTACTCAGCTTGTAGAAACTAAAGAACTTTTTACTGTCCCCATTACAGTTTCTAGCTAAATCCAGTTATCTGGAATGTAGCAGATTGATTCAAGATACTCAACATGGATTTAGAAAAGGACGATCGTGTCTCACAAACCTCTTGGACTTTTTGAACTTCGCCACAGAACAATTTGATCAGGGAAATCAGGTTGATGTAGCATATCTTGACTTTAGTAAGGCCTTTGACAAGGTACCCCATAAACGGTTAATGATACAGCTTCAGTCCCATGGTATTGCAGGTAGCATCTTAAAATGGATAGAGTTGTGGCTTTCAGATAGACAGCAAAGAGTGATGCTAAATCGTACAAAGTCATCATGGCAAAATGTTCTTAGTGGAGTCCCCCAGGGGTCAGTACTAGGGCCATTACTGTTCATTATATTTGTAAATAACATTGAAAGTGGCCTAAGCAGTAAAGTTTTGAAATTTGCAGATGATTTGAAGGTCTTTAGGGCAATAACAGGTCAGGATGAGCATATCTCGCTGCAAAAAGCCTTAGACGAACTTGTGAAGTGGTCCGAAGAATGGCAAATGAAATTCAACTTTGATAAGTGCAAAATCATGCATGTAGGTAAGCAGCATATGAAGGCTCCATACTTGATGGGTGGCCAAGTGCTATCAGTGACTCAACAGGAGAAGGATTTAGGTGTTATTCTAAACACAAAATTGGGGGCATCAGAACAGACCAAGGAAGCCAGGAAGAAGGCACTGAGAATGCTCCGGGCAATAAATAGAAATGTATCATACAGAAGTGATGAAGTGATCAGGAAGCTTTATTGTTTACATGTCAGGCCACATTTGGAATACTGCATCCAAGCTTGGTCTCCTAGCTATGAAAAAGATTGTTGGCTTTTAGAGAGAGTGCAAAAGAGGGCTACAAAAATGGTTAATGGCATAAGCAACCTGGCATATGAGGAAAGATTGAAGAAATTGAATATGTTTTCACTTAGATATAGAAGGCTGAGAGGAGATCTCATCGAGGTCTTTAAATTTGTCAATGGTCTGGAGAGGGGATACCTTGGGGAAATGTTTGAATTTAACAGAAATGATGCAATTAGAGGTCATAAATTCAAAATTAAAATTAACCACAGCAGAACATGGTTAAAGCAAACTTTCTTCACCAACAGGGTAGTGGAACACTGGAACCAGCTGCCAGAAAACATCGTCAGTAGCAGCACATTGAACATCTTTAAAAACAGCATAGACAATCATTATAAGAATAGAGGGCTTGCTTTTCAGTATTACAGGGAGGGCTGATTGGCAGATTTGGTGGGCAACTGGTTCAGTGTACAGAGTGTAACCAAGAAGGGCCCTTGTGGCTCAGAGTTGCACTAATCTTTTATGTCTTTATGTCTAAGAAATGCCACTCGGCGTCTATTCCAAAGTCGACGGAATGCTCTGCCAAAGTTAGGAAATTCTTACAATTTTTGTATTGCGAGGCAGCCCATCTGAAAAATAGAATATCTTCTTGGGGCGCTGGCCTAATTCTGCTTCCAAGGCGCTCAATGAGTTTTCCTTGAAACAGGTGGGCAGCCACAGTATCATGCGTCAGGCAGTCGGAAATGGCAGAGTAAGAAAAATGTTTGAGGTCCCCTGCGTTGATTCGCCAATAAGCCACAAACGGATGGATTGTCACCTGCAGTTTGTTCCAGTGATGGGACTGTACCTCATCCTGTGTAACCATAGCGTAGTTTTCGGAAAAATCTCCAATAACCATTACCTCTGCAGGAGGTAGGCAGGTTTGTTTCCTTTAGGCCTTTCAGATAATTGCCTTGGGCACGGGCGACAAAATCATGCTTTACAAGTATTTCCAGCTGCTCGCAAAATGATCGCACAAAATCTTCAGAAGTTTGCGTAACCACCTCTAAGGTGGACCTATCAGTATTAGTCCACTTTCGGTACTCAATGTTATCGATTTCTCGGTTATCATGAATCATATCATGGCCATGAATATTCACGTAAGTTGCAATATTGCATGTATTTAGGCAATACAAACTTCCCAAGGTCATGTTAGTTCATGTGAGGTCATGTCAACCTGAAAATCTGGAAAATAGTTCAGTTTGCCACCGATGACTTGCGCAACAAATTTGACGATAATCGGACGAAGGTAAGCAGAGTTATCATCGATAATATGGTAAATAGCCTCGGGGCATGCATGCATTTGGTCCTATGACAATACTCAAAGGCCGATATCTCAAAAGTTTTCAAGTCTCCGCCTTTCTTTTCTGCAGGTTCTTAGATAATATCACGAACATTAATATAGCACCGTTTCGTCGAATTAGGGGCAGGCAAACATATATAAAAATATATTTGTATACTTTGACCTGGTTAGGTCAAAGGTCACGGGGAGGTCACGTGCAATTTTTGCCATATTTCTAAATGGCCCAGGGCTTCTGCGCACTTTGACACCAATTTCATTCCGCTAAGTTAAATAACATATGAGATATTTGCAATTTATTGATGTCAAGTCGGTAAACAATCGTCACCTAGGATGACCTCTAGATCTGACCCCAGAGGTCACTCTGGGCTAAAAGTTGGCGTGATGTGTTCTTTTACTTGGTACTACAGGTGTACCAATTTTCATCAAAATCTGAGGGGGTCGGGGAATTTCTTGTGCGATTTGACGTGGAATGACCCATACGTAACCACGGATCTATAAAAGAAAGTGATAATATTTTGGGTATCTGTTGTGATTTGCTTGAAAAAAAATGGCTTCGTGTTGATTTGCTTTTTTGTTTCACGAATTATTGCGTTAATTAAGAGCAGGCAGATGCCCTTAACTTTCATGACGTCATTTACCAGGACCCGATTCTCCTTCGTTCAGCAAGTTTCAGCGCGCCACAAATGTCCCGCATGAGACAGGTAAGGACTCACTCACCGGCACGGTGACGACCTCTATGAGGATTTAGTACAGGCCGCCGCTCGGACTGCAGCTTTTTTTCAGCCAGCAGCTGTCTCATAAGGACGCCACCACTATATATAAAATGTGCCGTCTTCTAATGTAAACTAGCCAAAGAATGGACTGATACGATTCGTTCTAAAAAAAATAAGTTTTTCCAAGCTCGGAAAGAAAAAGACATGTCAGACTTTGGCTGTCTCACTAATCTTCCGTGTCCCTTTAGCTGTCATCGGCATGCGTCGGCGTGTCGCCGGCTTTTTTCGCCTCTGGCTAGGAGTGTAGCTAGTTGTGTGAGACGGAGACTGACTCGAGTTAGGCTGCATGTGCGCATCGGCTGGTTGTTAGGGTGGATTGAATGCAACTTTTTTTTCGCAAATCAACTTCCGCGGGCTCAAAACACGTGCGCGTGCATCGGTAGAGACAAGACAACACGATTGCAAAAATATATAATATGTTCTAGATACCGCGCACGAATCGTTTTCAAAAATATTTCTTCGCCGCCAGGCGTCGAGGTCTCCATTGATTGAAGCATGGCACGTAAAAAGATAGCACCACGCGCGTCGGACTCCGCAGCTGGCGCGGACCCCTCTAACGTGTCGCAACTAACCCCTCTAACGTGACAAAAAGGGCGTGCAGCAGAGTTCAGAGGCGAAGCAGCTCAGTGACATGGACGCAGACGTGGAAGAGAGCAGTGAGGACTCTGAAATGGATGGTGTGGAGGAGGCTGGTGCTAGCTATTCTGATTCGCTAAGCTCTGATGACGACGTCTGTGGTAGTGGAGGACAAAACCGCCGACAGCTTCCCAACTTCTCGCGAATGTGTGATCGGTATGGTACCTCTGACCGCTCCACTGCCGGCTTGCTGAACGCAGCTCTAGTAGATTATGGGATAATCACACACAACAGCAAGGCTGAGCTGGTTGACCGCAATAAAATCCGGCGACAGAGAGACAAATGGGGTAAGAAGGAAGTGGATGAGAGCTCAAAGGAAACCCGACGTGATCGCCTGGTGGGATTTTATTATGATGGTAGGGAAGATATAACGCTGAATAGAGTGGGTAACAAGAACAAGATGGTCAAAGAACTGCATGAAGTAGTCGTTGCTGAACCAGGCCACCGGTACGTCGACCATGTGTCTCCACAGAGCGCCGGTGCTGCGGACATAGCCAAAGAGATGTTGGCTGTCATTCAGGAAAATGATGCCCATCCAGTGGTGATACGGTCGGACGGCACATCGGTGAATACAGGCCGCAATAGCGGTGTTAACAGGAGGATTGAATTGGGTGTTGGTCGTCCTCTCCAGGAAGCTATTTGCGGCATACACACCAACGAACTGACGCTCAGACACGTGTTCAAGGACGCTGATGGCGAGACGAGTGGCCCGTCCTCCTTCAAAGGGCCGATTGGTAAGGCCATTCAGGGTGATTTGACTGCACTGCCCCTTGCTCAGTTTAAGCCTGTGAGGGGTCAAGTGCCTCCCATTACAGCCGATGTTCTGAAGGAGATGAACAAAGACCAGCAGTACCTGTGCAACATGTGCATGGCAGTCCAAGCAGGACCAGGACAAGTCCTCCAGCGTGTGCTGTCTGCAGACCCTGGTCCAATCCATCAGGCCCGCTGGGTGACTCTGGCGAACAGGATCCTCCGCCTGTACGTGTCGACGGAGTCGCCAACGCCGAAGCTAGTGAGGGTGGTGTTCATGATACTGAACCAGTACGTCCCTGGGTGGTTTATGTACAGAGTTCGCCCACACATCAGTGATGGAGCTAAAAACTTGTTCGAACTGATCCGTCTGTCGAGGAAGTTGCCTGAAGATGACCGCAACATTGTGCAAAAGGTTCTGAAACGCAACGGGTTCTGGGCACACAGTGAGAACATCCTCGCCGCCATGCTGACCGACAGCCGACAGGAGACGAGGGTGGCGGCCGTGGAGCGGATCAGGATGTGCCGAGCCAAGAGACGCGAGGACGATGACCCGGATGACATCAGACAGTTCGTCGTTCCGGACATCAACTTCGATGCCGATGACTACCAAGAAATGATCGACTGGACAAATGCAACAGAGCCACCACTGACCATGGACATGTCAGACGAGGAAATCACAGCGGCTGTGCAATGTGAACACCCCATGGACTTCAGCGCATTTCCATGTCACTCACAAGGTGTGGAACGTTGGGTAAAGGAGGTGACAGATGCGGCACAGAAGAAGGCCGGGTACTCGGCACGCCATGCTCTGATTCTGGCCAAAGCACGGTCCAGAGCCGATCTTCCGGTGATGGATACAAAGAAGGACTTTTACAGCTGGCTTCAGGGAGCCGGTCGTTCCTGAGTTCAGCTTCGCCATTCTGAGGTGACCTGTCGCCATGATTTGGTACCATAATCTATTGCCATGCGTTGAAAGTTGAAAGTGTTTCCTAGACAAAACGCACAGCCGATATTCAGGACGTCTGTTGATGATTGAAATGATGGTTTAGTTGATATGGTGTGTTTAAATGGTTGCAAGTACAGAGTTAGGCAGACTCGTATTTATGTTCCTACATAGATGGTGGTGATCACAAGTTTCCGAAAACTGCAATGCAATAACTGCAATAAACCTCGGTTGAACGTATCTCTTGTTATGCAAAACTGAAAACGTGGCCAAAAATGTAAATATTGTGCACCTCTAATCACGTAATTGTTGCTGACGGTTCATTACATAATTAAAGCTTCGGTGTTATAGATATGCAGACACTAGTAAGCTTGGCAACGGTAGCCGATAATTAGTGGGGGAATAGCGTGAACAAGACTTATGGTGTTATGTTCTTATAACAAGGCAAAGACTAATGGAGACTTCAACGCTTGGCGTGGCTAAGAACCGTTTCAAAAACGTTTCGTGCGCGGTATCTAGAATATTTTTGAAAAATGTTTAGCCGCGATTTTCCGTCTATGAACATTCACGCGCACGCGTTTTGACCCCGCGGAAGTTGGTTTATAATTTTCGATCCACCCTACTGGTTGTGCAAGAACTCTGCTCGCAGAGCGCAAGGGCGGGCATCTAGGCAGGTCCGCCATCGTGTCACCAGGCAGCGATAGGATGTCCACCCTCACACTGCCGGCCATGTGTCACTGTCTCTGCTGTGTGTCGTGTCGTGTCGCTCGGTTCAGCCCTTTGTAACCGTGTTTGTTGTTGCCACCGTGACCAGGGGCGGGCTGGCGGCGCCTCCTGTGTTGCCCGTTCTGGCGGCACTTTGCATTGGTTTCATGCCGCCCGATCCTGCCGTTTTGTTGGCGTGTTTTGTTGCTGCCATTGTGACCACTGATGGGTTGGCGGCGCTCCCTGTGTCGGCCCGTCCTGGCGGCACTTGACTCTGCCGTCGTATCGCCCGGTCCCACTGTCTTGTTGGCGTGTTTTGCTGCTGTCGCTGTGACCAGGGGCAGACAAGCTGCGTCCGTCCTCGCGGCACTCGACACTGCTACCGGCTCTGGTACTGCTATGAAACAGGTGTGGCGTATGCCATTTCATTGTTGCTCATGAGGCCTATGATCATTGATTTGAAAGAACGATGTGCAAAGTCTCTGCTCCACGAGCTTCGATTGTGATCCCTCATTCATGCTCTGAATCGGAAACAGCACATAAGCCGACTAGGTCGACTACGCGGACGTGTAGGAGTGTTTTAAATAATCCAGATCTAGTTTCGAACGCATTGTTAGAGAATGCCGCCAATACATGCCTGACCGCTTTGAGCACCCCATGTCTGACCGCTTTCCAGTCCATCCGCCGAATGGAACCTCCGAACTAGAGTGAAATTTTAAATACTTTTGGGATGGGCCAACCCCCGCTTACGACTGGCGCGAGCCCACTTCCCCCAATCCATATTTTAACGTGTGGTGCTAAAAGGGCCTCTCGACTGAAGGCCTTCCTCATACCTCCAGGCATTGCGTCCCCCAAATCGTTTTCTGGAAGTTCCACCCATGTTTCTGAGCTGGTACGGAGGTTCACAGATTTCCCCATAAAAGGAATGTCTGCTTCTCACGCGCTCCCTATGGTGCTGTTGATCTTACAAAAAGAAACGATTGTCCCCTTCCTTGCCTCTTATATCAGGGGCATTGCCGCATATAAAGGGGTTAAAAGGCCTTTCGGTGAATTGCTTTTGGCATGCAGCACCATAAGCCAAATGCTAAATTTGATGTAAATTGGGGGACTCGACCTCCCACCCGATTCCATCATGGCGACGACCACACTTCAGATACATCCTTACTGCATTTCGCTGCGGTAGGATGCTAATTTTCTGCCATATTTTACCTGTCCTACCTCGCTTTGTGCGTTCTTCCGGGTATAATATGTGTAGAAAAGGTATTGGAGATCCCTTCCGGGACTATGCCGCTCTAAGTTTTCCACCTGCATCTCTTAAATCCTCATTTATCCCTCCTACTATGCATACGCTGCGTATATTCGACAGCATGTTAGCGGCTTGGCCCGTATTAAGTGTGTACCCCTGATGACGTCCTATAGTGTCTGTGTGTGAGTGAGTGAATTTTGCCAGCCTGCCACCGTGTGGTGATATCGGCTGGTTCCGGTTGAAGAGAAGATGTGTAAGAGAGTGAGTAGCGTAGGGTAGGAGGATGAATCCGAGGTGGAAGTTTAGTAGAGTCGTCGAGCAGTGGTGAAGTAGCGTTGAGATGGTCTTGAAGAGTACAGCTGAGGTAGTCCGGATCGATTGAATATGTAGAGCTGGTGCAGTATAGTTGTTTGAGAGCCGGAGATGATGAAGTCGAGGGAGAGAGAGTTAGTCCGGTCGGTGCCACATTGGGGTATGGGGTGTAGTGGGGGGGGGGGGGGGATGGGGGTCTGGTCATCGCCAGAAGTGAACACTGCAAGAACATATTTTTCTATATTTTTTTGTAACGTATCTTACTTTTTTCCGTTTTCCTGGTTTTGTTTATGTTCTCTTTCGTTTTTTAACATCTTTTCATTTTTTATTTTTTCCTTTTTTCACAATTGTTCCATAATGCGTGCAGTGCAGTCTTGAGAAAGTGGAAGAGGTGTTCGTGCAATGGATGGTCGTCGTTGAGGAGCGTGGTGAGGTTAAGTGGGATGTTGTTCGTGGTGCAGTAGTTTGTGATATGTTGTCTTTGGTTATTGTATTTGGTGCAGTATATGAGCATGTGTTTGACTATGTGTGGCGGCAGGCAGTGCATCGTGGTCGTGGTTGATTGCGTAGGAGGTATGAGTGTGTGAGTGCTGTGTGTCCTATGCGTAGTCGTGTTGGTGGCCGTTCTCTGAGTCTGGTATTTTGGTTGATGGTGTGCCAGTGTTCGTGTTTGGGGTGTATTTCGTGTAGCTGTGTTGTTACTGTATGCCATGTTTGTTGTATGTGTTTGTTGATGGCCTGTCGTATTGTGGGGTAGTAGTCAGATTGTGAGTAGGGACATTGTGTGATTTGTTGTAGTGCTGTGGCTATGTTTGCTTCTGTGTCTGCGTGTTCGTTGCCGTGTATGTTTGCGTGACTTGGGATCCAGAGAAGTGTTGGCCGTTGTGGTATGGTGAGTTGTTTGTGGATGCGTAGTATTTTGGGTATGAGGGGGTGTTATGCTCTGTAATGCTGAGCGTATTATTTTGGGTATGAGGGGGTGTTTGTATTTGGTGTGGGGTGTTATGCTCTGTAATGCTGATTTTGCGTTTGTGGCTATGATGTTATGTTCAATTTCGCTGTTGTAGATGGTACAGTATTCCGAGAAGATTGCGAATAATTATGCTGTGTATGTGGATGCTGTGTCGTGCAGACGGGCACGTAGGATGACCCGCGGCGGCGCTGCGTTGGGGTACAGCACCGCCGCTGTGCCCGCCTGCTGTGTATGTGATTTGGAGCCGTCTGTATAGATGATGTTGTAGTTGGCGTACTGTGCTGTGAATTGTAGGAATAGTTGCTGTGTTTCTGGGTGTGTGTATGTGTTTTTTTTTGGTTTGTCAATGAGGAAGTGTGTGTTGGGTGTCAGCTGTTTCCACCATGCGATGGGTTGTAGGGGTGTTAGGTATTTTGGTTGATGGTGTGCCAGTGTTCGTGTTTGGGGTGTATTTCGTGTTGTCGTTAGGAGTGTTATGTCTAGTGTGTTGGCGTATCTGTGTATGTGGCAGCCTATTGTGGTTTGTAGTCGTGGGGAATTCATGAGTTGGTGTTTGCGTGTTGTGCGGAGTTTTAGTGCCTGTGTGCATGGGTGTTGTTTCGTGAGTTGTTTTGTAGTGGTATCTAAGTAGTGCTTCTGTACGTCCGTGCTGTAGTTCTGGGATGTGGTTGTATATGTGAAGAGCGTGAGAAGGTGAGGTGGTGTAAGCTCCTGTGACTATTTGAAGACATTGTCGTTGAATAGAATCTATAATTTTGAGGTTTGTTTCAGTGGTGTTTTCGAAGAGTGAGGATCCGTATTCCATAATTGGCCGAATGAGTGATTTGTAAAGGGTTAGAAGTGTGTTTCGGTTGGATCCCCAGTGTTTGCCAGAAAGTGCTCGTAGTATGTTGATTCTTTTTGAGGCACGTTTTTGTATGTTTAGGAAGTGTGGCCGCAAAGTTAGTCGTTGGTCTAATGTGATGCCTATAAATTTTGTTGTGGTGACAAAGGGAATGGGTGAGTTGTTTATTTTTAAGGGTTGTAGGTTTGTGTCTGTTGTAGCCGAAAATCATGCATTTGGATTTGAGTGGTGGTATGTGAAGGTTTAGTGTGACAAGTTTGTTGTTGAGTTCTGTTAGTGCGTGTTGTATTACTGTTAGTGCGTGTGCTGGTGCTTCTGTTGATGTCCATAATACTATGTCGTCGACGTACAATTTTGGTCGAAAAGTAGTCGGTGATGGCGGAATTTAGAGCTAAAATGAAGAGTAGGGGACTGAGAACTGAGCCTTGCATTAAACCGGTGGTGGGGAATTTGCCGTCTGAGGTGTGGGGCCGAATTTTTACTTGAAAAGATCTGTTGAGTAGGTAGAAATGGAGGTAGTGCATCAGTCTGCCGTGTATGCCGATGTTGTGTAAGTGTTGTAGTAGTGCTGTTATGTTGATGGTGTCATATGCTTGTCTTAGATCCAGGAAAACGGCGGTCGTGAAACGTCTCCTGGCCGCCGCTTCCTGGATGTATGTGATGAGGTAAGCGAGGTTGTCCAGACATGATCGATTGGGAAGGAAGCCTAATTGAATAGGAGAGATCAAGTGTTGTGTTTGAATGATATAGAGGAGGCGTTTTTTGACAAGACGTTCGAATAGTTTGTGGAAGCAGCTAGTGAGGGCAATAGGGCGATAGGAGGTGCAAAGAGTTGAATCTGTGTTTGGTTTAGGTATGGGTAGGAGAGAAGTGAGTAGCCAGGATTGTGGGTATGTATGTGTGGTCCGTGCGGTGTTGTAGGTGTTGAGTAGTGTGTGCAGTGCTGATGTTGGTAGGTGTTTGAAGAAAGAATAGTGAATGTTGTCCGGTCCTACACAGGTGTTACCTGTCTATGCGATTGCTAATCGTAGTTCTGTAAGTGTAAATCTAGTGTTGTAGAGGTGTGTGCGTGTGTGTCTGATTGGGGGTGGGGGGGTTTCGTGGAGGTGTAGATGATCTAAGATGGTAATGGTTTGCGAATATGTTTGCTATTGTTTAATGGTCTGTTGTGATGTTGTTGTGTCTAAGTGTGATGGCTTTGATTGGGGGTCGTTGTCGGTGTTGGAATGTTTTCAGAAGTGTCCAAACTTCGCCTAGAGGTGTAAATCTGTTAAATTGGGTGCTGAATGTGTTCCAAGAAGTCTTTTTTGCGTCTTTAATGATGGTCTTACATTGTGTTCTGAGTTGTTTGTATATTGCTAGTGTTTCTGGTGTGCGGTGTCTTTCATATCTATGGCGTGCGTGGTTCCTCGCGCGGATCGCCCGGTGGCAGTTATCACTCCAACAGGGAGCCGCCCGAGGTTTGTGTTGGCGTCGTGGTTTTGTTTGTGGTATGTATTGGTGTGCTGTGGTGATGAGTGTTTGCGAATTGTTCTGGTGGTAGCTGGGGCCTGTGGGCTGTTTGGACTGCTAAGGATTCTGAGAAAGGGTTCCAAGTTTTTTTAGGTTCCACCGGCCAGGCTGGGGATTGGGGGGGGGGGGGGGGGCGGTGGTAGGGATTTGGGTGAAGGTAATGGTAATGGTTGCGTGGTCGCTGAAGTGTGGGTCGGGGTCGGATGTCCAGGATAGGGTGAGGGCTATGCGTGAGGAGGCAAGTGTGACATCTGGGGTCGTAGGGAGGAGGGATCTGATTGGTACTAGGTAAGTTGGGGAGCCGGTGTTGATTATTGTGAGATTATGCTGTGTGGCTATTGCGATGAGTGTGTGTGCTCTGTGATAAGGTTGTGTTGTGCGGGTGTCCCATAGGGGGTGGTGTGAGTTGAAATCTTCGGTGAGAATGATAGGTGTGCGAATTTGGCCAAGTGCTTTATTTAATTCCGAGTGTTTCTGTTTTTTGCGAGGGTGGATCGTAGATGTTGATGAGTGTGTAAGCTAGGTTGTGTACATTAATTTCAGTTAGTAGTATGTCTGCCGTGGTGTCGAAATGTATCAGGCGGTGAGGGGTCGTGTTCCTAATGTATGTGCATACACCGCCTGATCTGTGTGGGTTATGTGTGTCGTGTCTGTGTATTGTGTAGTGAGGGATGTGAAAGTCATATGGGTCGTGGGGTTTGAAGTGTGTTTCTTGAATACATAGTGCTATAAGGTTTGTTTGTAGTGCATAATGTTTAAATTCAGGCCAGTGTGTGATAAGTCCGTGTGTGTTCCATTGTATGATTTTGTTCATTATTTGTATGTGTTAGCGCGGGTGTGTGGGCGTTTAGGTGATGGTTGTTTTTTGGTTGTGCTCTTGGTTGGCCTGTGTGGCTGAGTAATTGATAGTGTCGCGTTTGCGGGGGGGTCGTGGTGTCTGAGTCGGTTGTTCTGCGTTCTCGTTCTGTCTGTTCCTCCGGGTCTGTGTCCTGATCTGTGTGTGCGCGTGGTGTAGGTGGTCTGTCCAGTGTGTGTGTGGTGTGTGGGGATGCTGCGGATGCTGGTTGGTATTCTGGTGGCGGTGGTGGGTGGTAGGTTGGAGTAGATAGGTTTGAGTGTGCTTGACGTTGGTTTGAAGGTCCTGGTGTTGGTGGTATGGTTTTGCGGGTGTTTGTATTAGGTGGTGTTCGGATGTCCTGGGGTTGTGGTTGTTCTGCGTTGGTGTTTGTGTTCTGTTCAGGTTGGGAGCGTGTTGTCAAAGCCGGGTAATGTTCGTTTGTGCGTGGTGGTGGTTGCTGTTGCTGTGTGCCCGGCTCTGTGGGACGAGCCGGCCACGCCCCCGGCGGGTCCAGGGCGACGCCCTGGCCCGGTACGGGTCCATGCCCTCGAGGTGGATATAGAGGGGGTTAAAAGGCTTTTCGGTCAATTACTTTTGACCTGCAGCGCCATAGACCCAATGCTAAATTTGATGCAGATTGGGAGACTCGACCTCCGACCTGATTCCATCATGGCGACGACCACGCTTTAGATACGTCCTTACTGCATTTCGCCGCGGTAAGATGCTAATTCCCTGCCATATTTGACCTGTCCTACCCCGCTACTCGTCCCCATCCACGCACCATTCCAAGGGGATATATACGAGGTGGCGTTATCCCTACTGCGGAGCTTTCTGCGCAGGTCGCTTAATGACGTCCTCTGGGGTACGCCTGGCCTGAGCCCATGTTCGGCACGCATATATAAGGTGCAGTCGGAACTATGACGTCACCCCGAACACAATTTTGCGCCTGCAGTCGACAAATGTGACAGACGTGAGACATTTGCGGTGCAGTTGCGGTCGCGGTGTTTAATCCTTGGCTAAGGTCGTGCTGGGTCGGCCCACTTTCATATGTATTTTGTACGATTTGTAACTTTATGACTGAGGGGCATAATTCCAGCTTAATCATGATTTAGAACCTTTGGCTATAACTTATGCTGATGAAGTGGATTAGGGTCAGCTGCTTCCTGCCTTCGTTCAGATTTTGAATGATGCGTTTGGAAACATGGGTGAACGATGAGTTTGGGCGATGGGTGAAGATGGGTGGGCGATGGATGGTTATGCACAGCTAATATATACGTGTAGTTTTCGACATGGACGTCGGACATGGACGTCCGAGGGAGAAGAATAAGGGAGCTACCACGGCACCGTGGCACCTGACGTCTTCAATTCAGGCATCTAACATTTGCTCACTTTCGAAGGAAGTGCCTTATTCTTGGTGACATTAATCTAAAAGGATATGAAAATGTTGGTGTTGGCTCCCAGCATGCCTCTGCGCTCTGCCGAGAAGAGTTCTTGTGCAACCAGCCGATGCGCACATGCAGCCTGACTCGAGTCAGCCTCCGTCTCACACAGCTAGCCACACTTATAGCTTCGGCTGCCGGCTACTAATGACGCCCAACCCGCGCCTCACGATGCTGGTGTTGCCTGTGCAAGTTGAGTCCGTGTTGAAGCATACATCACAATTCAACTGGTTGGTCATCGCCATCTACCACGTATGTGGCATGCAGCGCCCGCCGCGACCGATGGTGATTAACCAAGAGCTGGACACAATGGCCAGGAGCGTCTTCGGTGTTTCAGACGTCGGACAGCCAAGCGCTGTATTGACGCCTCATTTTGTAGGCGACGAAGCCGGCAACGAAGGCAAGGCCGTCATGCTCCAATCCAAGTTTGCTGATGATGGTCGTGTTAAAATGGACAATGTGAATTGAAGTGGCATCAAACTAATTGAACTGGTTCTTTATTCAGCTATACAAAGATAAGATATGAAGATAAGGCAGGGAGCATATGAAGGTTCCATGGCGGTGGCCAAGTACCATCTGTGACTCAGCAGAAGGAGGACTTTGGTGTTATTCTGAACACAAAATTGTGGCATCAGAGCAGACAAAAGAATCCAGGAAGAAGGCACGGAGAATGGTTGGGGAAATACATAGGAATGTGTCATACAGAAGTGAGGAAGTCACCAGGAAGCTTTACTGTGCATGTCAGGCCACATTTGGAGTACTGTCCAAGTCTGGTCTCCTAGTTATGAAAAAAATTGTTGGCTTTTAGAGAGTACAAAAGAGGGCTACAAAAAATGTTTAATGGCATAAGGAACCTGGCATATGAGGAAAGATTTAAGAAATTGAGTATGTTTTCATTTAGATATAGAAGGTTGAGAGATCTCACTGAGGTCTTTAAATTTGTTCATGGTGAAGAGCATGGAAATATCAGGTAAATATCTGAATCTAACAGAAATGTTGCAATTAAACTTCATCAATTCAAAATTCAAGTCAATTTCAGCAGGAGAAGGTTAAGACAGTCTTTCTTCACCAAAAGGGTAATAGAACACTAGAACTAGCTGCCAAAAAACATTGTCAGTAGCAGCACATTGAACATCTTTAGAAACACCATAGGCAATTATTAAGAATAGAGGGCTTGCTTAATTAGAATAGTATTCCAGGGAGGGCTGATCGACAGATTTGGCGGGCAACTGGTCGAGTGTTCAGAGTGCAACCAAGAAGGGCCCTGGTGGCTCAGTCACACTGATCTTTTGTGTCTTTATGTCTAAAATGCTTCAAAATGCAGGAAGCATACAGGACAAGCATGATTCAATGCTCCATACCATATATATCTGAGAGGCAGGCTAATTCATGGAATGACACCAGGAGAGGCAGGTGTTGACACTGTGACACTAGCTTCAGCTGCATCTGTAGCCAGGATCGCAAACATCAGAGGTAAAGTTATTGGAACAAGTGAATGAGCTAGTTGGATGAACTCCATCAGCTCTCTTTAACTCTGTCAACCACATCTCATATGCATTTTCATCTCTTGGAAACTGAAGCATGTTGGTTGACAATCTCTTATTTCCACATGTTTCTTCCAGATGTTTGAAAAATAAACCACAGGATACTGACAGTGAATTGTATGCCACCTTCTCCATCTCAATCATGATACATAAGGTAAGCAGAATTATTGCAGTTTAAGGTAATCAACAGAACAAGTTTTGTACACATTTTACCTCCAATGAACATACAAGGAGGTTATGCTTAGATAGGTTAAGCCAGGTTGGGGATTTGTTGTCAGTTATTTTTTTTTATATCTGGGAGGTGATTTTTCTTGTAATTTAGTTTTTCTTTGAAAACTGTTTTGGTAAGGTTGGGCTTTTCTTAATTTGAACATTCTTTAGAAGAAAAAACTGCTTCAAAATTTTCCATTTTTACAACAACAAAATGTGTTTTCTTCCATAGATGGCTGGGCTAGGTTAGGTTATGTTACATATTTTTTTCTGGATTTAAAACGTTACCTTTTATGCTATATTACCAAACTCTATGACCATTTTTTGTGATATGCTGCCTCCAAACTGAAAAGCATGCCTTTGCAGAGGAATCAAGTGGTCTCATCATGTTGAGTACATTGGTAAGTATTGCATTAGAAAAAGAAATTCCTTGAAATCATAAATTATCTAAAACTGCTAATTTACCGGATTAGCGGAATCAGCATATTAGATACCTAATACCTACGGAACACACCTCAATTTCCATCAATAATTAGCAACAGCAAAAGTTACTTTTGCGACTACACACAAGATACACCACAACACAACACCATGCAATAAAATTACAACTAAAACGCAAGTACATCCAACACAAGGTATGACATGGGACGTAAAACAACCTACGAAGGAGCTATGTAAACAACTGCGCTATTTATGACTCAATTGCGCCATCGAAGAATTTGAGAAAAAGCGTGCCCCTAAAACGCTCCATTCGTGATGGTGGTCGCCTAATTCGCAGCCTAACTGAAGCTGACAAAATAACAGCTGAACACGATTTCAAAAGGACAGACGTGATATTATAAGATTTAGAAAGTGAGTTGAATTGAAAATATTTACATTTTAATATCCATCAAACCATGAAAACTGTCCAAAAGGTGTACCCCAGATGACGTCATTTGTACCCTTCGAGCCGACACTTAGGGAGGGGTAAGTTGCTCGCCAAGGGTAAGTTGCTCGTCTCACAATCGGAAGGTTGTGAGTTCGAGTGTCACCTGTCGCTACTCCTCACCCGCGACCAATCGGCGTGAAAGGTTGGCGACGCTACATGGCTCAAGGGTCGGTGTGTCGTAAAACCAATACCCCCCGGGGTGCGTGGACAACCATTTTAGCATTGAGAAATATGGGAAGACGTAGCACAATTGCGATTCCTTATCTTTTGGAGGGCTGTACATCTGTATCCCTCTGTGGGTGCCCATACACCCAGCGGCACAACCTAGAGCAGGGTTGTTTTGTATACTTTTTGTGGGGGAGGGGGCAAGTGCCCCTCAATGTGCTTTGCCTCACAAATGACTGGTTGACAGTTGACACGCCCTAAAGCTCAAATCCACCACCACCACCACCACCAAATGGCTTTAGGAATCAAACCTCTAACATGGGACCCCATGAAGTGGCCCCAATTTATTTAACCCTGCCCATTGCCTTTGTTGTACCTATTTACCTCCCCAATAGTCTTCATAATTAAACACTCATGACCCAGGAATACTATTTTTATAAGTGTTCTTAATGTGTTGGATTATGATGGGAGAACCTTTCAGCTTGTTTTGTTTTGGAACTAAGACTCATTTTTGTAATACAATACATCTTTTCAGGAATAAGGGATTGGTCCTCTTTGGTGCACACATGCAGTAACTCACAATCATTGTTGTGCTTTCATAAAATGGTTCAGGAAATTGTAAAGTGCATCCCACCTCAACCCCCTAATCAACTCCATTATTATTTTTTGTCCCTGCAGCTTCCTGGACATTCCTGTGCTATGACAAATCATAATGTGTATCCACAAATATTTTGGGGAAGTTATTGTTTTTGTGCTTTGCAAGTTGTGTGGAGACCACTCTAGTTCTCTAGTTCTGTCTGGCCTCACATTCTTCTGAACCCAATGGTTCCAGTGTTTTCACAAATTAATAATGTACACATGAAGGCAGGGCTGTTTATTAATTCATGTATGTCAGACAATTACATACCACCTACACCATTTCATGGAGCAAATACATTGGTGTTTGTGTTGTATGCAGACTGCATAGTGATCTTTAAGCATCTACTGTCATTTGTTGCACATGCTAGCAAGCTGGCACTCTTCCAGTAATGATTGCATCAAATTTTGTGTTCCACTTCTGTATCCTCTTGTAATGTTTCTGCAGCTCTCATGATCACCTGAAATAACAAATGTGCATTATCCTCAAGGATGTTGCCAAGTAGCTGTAACGACATAATATGGCTAGACAAAATGATGAGCACCATAACCAGAAGTGGCTTTCATTATCAGCCATTGCTCACCATATGTTATAAGCCCTTGGAGCATGCTGCACCCTCTGCTTCATCATAATCCAATAATACTATTGGATTATGACAGCTAGTTGACATTGCTCATGCAATGAATATCCAATTGAACTATTTGTAGTTGTCATTCTGAAACTTTGTCTCTGGAAGGGTGCTTCTGGCTGAGAAAAGAAAAAATATTGAGAGGCCATTCAAGCACACTGAAGGGCCGACTTCTTTCAATGCACAACTCTGGCAAAAAACCTAAGGGGACATTGGTGACACATGCCCCCAGCACCCCTGTCCCAGAATCAATTGAAAGGGATACTGATGCACTTGAGCCATGGAGATGGTTCCATGAAAGCTTCACACTGCACTGCAGTAAAAACTCACTTTCTGCTGGAATTCAAAGTTTGGTATCATCAAATCATAGTCATATACCTGCCTCACAAGAAGGGTTTGTGATGCCATGAAAACATTGCATCCACATCCAGTTGTTTATTTCAACAGTTGTTTATTTCTGAGTTTTGGGTGAACTTTAATTTGATCTGATAACCTTTGTTCATGCCATGTTTCAGCACAAACACCATCAGCTCAAAGTGCCTTCACCTTTAGCTCAAATTTGAGTGAGGTTTCAGCAGCATTTTAAAGGACACTAATTCCATGGAAAATTTTGACATACTACTGTGCTCATATCAACATCACACACCTAATGAAAAACCATTATTTTAACCCTGACTACATTGGCTATGTAGCACCCACCCATATACTACCTACCTACCTACTAAGTATGTATGGGTTTGACCTCACAATGTTGCCACCTTAATCCAAAAATCACCAACACTGCCATTTTCCCATTCAACATTTCTAAAATGATGCTAAAAGATTTAAAACTTTATAGCCATTTATAGCTTTAAGAATCCTAAAGTGGTGCATGATCAAAATGAGGCTAACAATATCTCTTGGTTTCAGAATATAGTTTTATGTCAGACTGGCATTACATGCCACTGGCATGCAATGAAGTGTATTGCTTCTGAGCAGCAAGCTTTTCATTACTAACTTGGCTTGTTCACCATCAAGCCATGGCAGGAAGAGAATTTGATGGTGAGTAAGTTCAGTATGTTTTCAATGTTGATGCTCCCCAGAGGTTTTGGGGTCACCCAAATGTTATGTGATGTTCATCAACATGTGTGTTCCATTATAGTTGAAACACCAATATTCTGCTAGTTTGAATTTCTAGACCCAATCATTCCATTTCATATTATGCAGTACCTAATCATGTTTTGGTTCTGAGTCCGCCAGTTAGGTGTGGATCCAGGTCAAGTTTGCACAGACACATGCTGCATCCACTTAATTGACACATTTGCCATTAATTCCTTTGCAAACAGGCTGGGAAATGTATTTTAAAAGTGGAGAGGACCATCCTGCTCCTCTCGGCCACACCCAGAGGACATCGGTTGTGCCTTGTAGCAACTTGTTTGAAGGGATATACCTCAGAAATTGTCATATAGTCAATATGTTTGATGATTTTTTTGGTGTCTGAAGCTGCCACATTCACCATCACGAGGATGGTGATGGACCCCAGCATGGTGCCTTGTGGGATTCAGCACTCGATAGGTTTCCAACTTTTGAGTGTTCTGTCTAGCATATTGCCCCCTGTTGTCACTCATTAGAGTAGCAAACCCACCTGGTATGCTGGGGCTCAGTCCCATCGTCCCTTGATGACTTGTGTGGTCAATGAAGTTGAACTCCTGAAAGTCGTGCATGACGATGGAGAAGTTTCCCAGGTTTGTCTAGTTCGACCAACATGTTATGCAGTAGCCATATCAGGTAGTGCGTGATAGAGCAGCCTTTGATGCTCCTATATTGAAACTTGCTGATCGATGATTTTATGTCTTATAGGATCATTGGTACCACGGATCTTTCCAGGACTTTTGTAGCTAGACTCACTCGATGGAGGTCCCCGGTGATGCAGGTTACCGTTTTTTTTTCTGGTTGGGAAGATCGGTGTGATGCTGTCTCAGTGCTAAAATGATGTTTTTTTTTTGCTAAGTGTGAGATGTCGAAGCGAACACAGTAGGATGCCAAAATGTCATGGAATTAGTGTCATTTGAAATGCTTTTGATGTCTTTCAGACTTAATTTTGCGCCCATGGTGGTTGTGCATTGGAGTTTAGGGGCGCGTGGACATCTAGGGTCATTTTGCGCCCACAACTGAATTGTGATCAATTTACGGTGCTGCTATTATAGCTTGCTATCCATCTTCACGGGTGTGGGTATATCACGTCAAGGCGAGCTCGTCGAATGAACGTAAAAATATTCCCAAACGCCACGACCTCTGAGTCGTTCCCTATAAGCATACGTAAAGAAGAGTCTGTATTCAACCGTCCTAAAATCTGGCGTCGTAGAGGATCTAGCAGTGTACAGCCAACTAAAACATGGTACACGATAAGCGGGTTAGAGCAGCGCGGACATAGGGGAAGGTCATCACCGGTAAGTACATAACTATGTGTTGCGAATGTGTGGTCTATTCTCAATCGGCAGAGTATTACCTCTCCCCAGCGTTTGGTTTGGTGAGAAGACAGCCACTTTCATAGTGTCGGTTTTAAAACCCTGAGCTTACTCCACTTTGAATTCCAGGTTTGTTGCCATTCTGACTGTATATTTGACAATATAGTGGGGTATAAGTCCGTTGGAGGGAGTCGTAGATGGACCACACGGTCATTACCAATGGCGTGTTTGGCGATTATGTCAGCTGCTTCGTTTCCCGCGAGTCCAACATGGTTAGGAATCCAACAGAACACGATATTTCTGCCGACGTCATCTATGGATTTTACGACTTTGGTAATACTCCAAACAAGTCGGTTATCCTGGTTACAGGTGTTCAGTACCAAGAGACTGCTAAAAGAGTCTGTGAAAACCACGTACTTGGTGGACCGGCCTTTCTGTATAAAATACAGGGCTTGAAAAAGGGCATACAGTTCGGCGGTAAAAATCGATGTTTGTGTAGGTAGACGAAAATATCGAACACCTTGTCGACTGACGTAAGCACACCCAACACCAGAGACTGACTGAGCCGTCTGTGTAAATGCGCGAGAAGTCTTTATATTCATGTATTTTTTCCAATGCAAACATGCGGAGTTCCTCCGGGTTTACGTGTCCTTTCTTTGAGCAGGACAAAGTAACGCCAGTTTTCACTGGGACAACATGCCAAGGGGGATTGCTCGGCGTGATGACACGTGCTACAGAACGTGGCCTGACATTACATTCTCAAAGGACCGAGGCCATACGAATAGAAAACGGTAGTCCACGTTGGGTCCTGCGACGTGCTCTTAATGTCCTTGAGAATATCTACCGATAGGCTGGGTGGTTCCGGTTTTGGACAACATTGCACGCGAATCTCGCGCCCAATAACTTACGGCGTAGCGCAAGAGGTGGCTCGTATACTTCTACCATTACACTAGCGGCCGGTGAAGTGCGAAAGGCTCTAGTAACGATGCGAAGGGCTGAATTGTGGATCTCATCAAGACCGCGCTTGGATGTGGCACTCGCTCCGTCATAAATAAAAGATCCGTAGTCAATTTTGGAACGCACGAGCGATCGGTACATGAGAAGTAAAACTGATCTCTCAGCTCCATATGAACACCTAGAAACGATATTCATTACCTGAAGACCTTTTGTGCATTTGTTGATACGGTCAGTGATGTGAGTTTTATGCGTAACATGGCGATCCATCCACCCCCCCGGAAACTTGACTGCAAGTCTGAAAGGTATGAGGTGACCGTTCATCCTTATCGTTGGGTTTGTGCAACGGCGTTTGCGACAGAAATGAGCAGCGGTAGTCTTTGAGGTGGATAAAGTGAAACCAGTTCTATCACATCACTCCATCAATGTCACTAGAGTTAATTGGAGCTGTCTTTCCACCGTCCTCACCGTACGAGAGGAGAACCACACTGTAAAATCATCCACGAATAGCGCTCGTCCTACCGATGTTGGCAGTGCATCACCCACATCATTTTGGCAATGGCGAACAGAGTTACCCTCAATAGACTTCCCTGCGGAACCTCATCAATCTGTTGGAAGGTGTCAGAGAGGTAGCCACCTATTCTGACCCGAAATGTCCTGTTTGTTAAAAAAAATTCGTCAAGAAAAACCCCATCGGGCCTCTCATGCCTATTTGGTGCAACTTCATGAGGATAACATGACGCCATGCGGTATAATAAGCGCCACAAACGTCGAAAAATATGGCAGCGGTATGACATCTTTCATGAAACTCAGGCGTACAACGGAATCAAGAGCTAAAATATGGTGAAATGTGTTACGGTGTCTGCGGAAGCCACTCTGTATCGAGGTGAGTACATGGATGCGTTCTAAAAACCACATGAGTCGCATGTTCACCATTTTTCAAACAATTTGCAAAGAGAACAGGTCCAATGATATCGGTCGATAATGAAGTGGGTCCTTCCCGTTTTATTTGGCTTGCAGATAGGGGCGACAAGCGCCATACGCCATGTCAATGGAAATGTTCCCTTTTCCCACATTTGGTTCAACACTTGCAGAAGTGTGTTTAAAGCTGTTATCGACAGATGTTTAATAATGTCATTGTGTAAGGTGTCTGGTCCTTCTGCTACGTTCCTAAGGGTGCTTATAACAGCAGTCAGTTCGAAAATAGAAAATGGACTGTTGTAATGGATTGAAACTTCGCACCGGGCTTTGTATTCCGAGAAACGTCGACTGCTTTTATTTGTCAATCGTCCCATCCAATCTCGTCGGCGACATCCTTCGGATTAATTATATCTTGTCAATTTATGTGCAGTGTGGGGAGTGGGGCACAGGTAAGTTTGCCGTAGATACGTTTGATGTTGGACCACACCGATGCCAGCGAGGTGGAACAGTTCAACGTATTGACGTACGCTTTCCACGATTGTCGTTAGGAATCAGCAATTGTGCGCCTCGTGTGTGCCTTCCCTTGCGAAAAGCTATGAGATTCGTCATGCAGCTGTCACGATTAAAAATACGGAATGGCTTCCTTCTAGCACGCAATACCTCTCGGCACTTATCAGCGTTGGAAAAGTGGCCCTTTTTTAGAACTTTTGCAATCCAAAGAATTATACAGTCCGGAAAAAATACACTCCTTGCATTGCTGGATGAAGACATACTTAACTAGCAAGACAGCTAGATGTCATTATACAATAGTGATAACTTGGGTGGAGAGGAAGATTCAGTTATACTGGGTCCCCTACCACATGACGTTTCCAGTGTAATTGAGGATAATACACATTTGTTATTTCGGGTCATCTGTAGGTACATTCCAAGAGGAGGCAGGAGTGGAGCCGAAAATGAGATGCCAGCCAGATTGGAAGAATATCAGTTTGCAAGCATGCACAAGTACAACATGTGTCAATGGATGGCAAAATATGGATCACTGCAGTCTGAATCTGATCTTAATGCCACTGAACATTCCATATTTCACAACATTCCATCTTCCATATCATTCCATAATATTCCATTTATGCATGTGCGATTTCTGATGAGGTGCAGGTGAATTAATAAACAGCCACCAATGCATTCATGTGTATGTTCGCCATTTGTGGACAAACCTCAGAACAGAGTCCAGGTGTGCCCAGAAGAATGTATGGATGAACACCAAGAGCTAAGGTGGCATCCACACAACTGGTAAGCCACAAAGTGTAGCACTTCCCCCAAATCACCAAAATACTGGTGGATATGAGCCATGTTTTGCTACAGCATAGGCATTGTCATGGGCGCTATTACTTTTCCACACATGTTTTACACACATTTTGCCTCCATGAAGCATACAAAGGTATTAGGTTTGGCTAAGTTATGCTATATTATTTTTGTTTGTAAGTTATCCGTTTATCAAATTCCTTTCGGAATCATTCAGGATTATAAAAGAAGTTTTTGAATTTAAAAAAACACTCGGGCTAGCAAAGGCTGTTTGGTTAGAATAGGCCATTTACTTTTAATTTGTTAAAGGAAAAAATTGCTTAGAAAATTTGTATTAAAAATGCTTTCTTGCATCCAGTTAGGCTGCAGCTTTTTCTTCCTTTTTAACATCACATTTCATGGTATATTTCCCAACCAAACCCGAGCCACTTTTTTGGTGTCATTTTGCTACCCAACTGCACTTGCCAAAAAAATGTGCGGTCACATCATGCAAGTACCTACATTATGAACACATTCATAATCATTGCACGAAAAATAAATTTCAAGAAATCAAATCACCTTAAACTGCAAATTTGTCTATTCAGAAAGTCACAGACCAGAAATGTTAAAAGTATAATGGTATTCAATGGAGAATGGGGACAGGATGCACCTTATAATTCCTGAACATTTCATGAATACACAAATAATGCTTGAATGCATGTATACCTATAATATCTGCAGTCAATGTGCACTGAAGAGGCCCAGCCCCCATTTTGAAAGAAAAACATTCACGCTTCAGAATGTGGTAAGTGAAAACAAGATTTTCCAAACAAAAGCAAAGCAATCAGTTTTGTTCATTTCTACGCTTGTCGGCAAAACATCGCAGCAATTAATATTATCATGTCCTGCTCCTTGTATTATCTGAAGATATCCCGTCACACAACACAAGCTTACAGCTTTGGTTTATCCAAATCAATAACTCGAATTACCGCGAAGATATTTGATATAGGTAAGTAGATAGGTACCTACATAGTCACATAATACAACCTCTCATACCTCGAGCCAAACACGCAGTCAATTCCATCCGGATAGCAGCGAAGAGCTTTAAAGAAAATCCTTCGTTGAATAAAAAACCACTACCCTCCTTTAACCAAATATAGGAATTCACCTTCACCAGTCCGACCGCGTTCTTGGATTCAATGAGTTCACCGCTCTCCATCTCCCACTCCGGCCGGAGCTATTTGAACCATTGCCACAAAAAGCCATGGATAATGCATTTCTTTTTGGTTCCTTGGAGAATGACATGTTCTGCATCACTTGGGATGGATAAAACCGTTCATATTTATATTATTAAGCAGTCATGAGCGATATACATAAAATATATCGGAAGGATTTTCCCCATGAAAATTGCCTGAATGGTACCAAAACGTTCCTAAAACCTGCTAAGACTGCTCCAAAATGAAGACCCATAGAACCAGAAATTTCACCTTCTTTCGATTTCATGACTTATATTGTTTCCGAATTTCACCAACAAGCGGGAATAGTTGTATTCATGCCACTCCGACCGCGAGGTTTCCCCACTCCGGACAAATTCAGATTTACGTGTGTTGACCTAATCCTCTACACTCTTATAAGCCTCATTCTGATCCAATGATTAATTTCTTCCCACAGTCCTGATTATTATTAATTGAGAAAAAAGTTCCCTGTAATTCTCTTGGCAGTTTTCTCTAACTTATTTTCATTTTTTGGTATTTCATAGCAATCATGGCGCGAAATGAGACGGTAATTTCCGCTCGTTCGTGACGATAGTCTGTTTTACAGCAGCAATTTGCCCGCCCGTCTAGTCGCTTTTCATCCTTCCAAAGCATGCCTTGCTTCTACTAAACATTCCAGACTTGAACTAAAAAGTGCATTGAAATACATTTAATATTAATAAGGATTGACATCAATATTTTTTTTCAGCTTTCTCATTTGAAAAAAAAGAGAAAATTTCATCGTGGAGAGAATAAAAGATTTTAGACAGATTGTTTTAGTATAACTTTCCTTGTACCATTATATATTCCGAAACCCATATCCCGAAGTAACATTTTAGACCCTCCCATTTTAGACCCAGCGGTGCACGAACGTCATGCTCTCGAGGTATGTTGTGAATTTGTATTAGTTGTGCGGTGTTGGTACCTATGCTAGGAGTAGCAGGTATTGATATATAAACTTGGTTGACATCGATTAAGTATACTTTTGTGATCATTTTCTGTACCATTGCTCAGGAAGTTGCCTTATAAGTCCTTCACGTAACGTGGGTGACTTCAGACGACGATGTGTGGTGGACCCCATCTGGTTGTCTGTGAGACACTAGGATAAGAACCTAACAAATGACTTAAAGGGGTTTTATTCTTGAGGAAGAAGAATTATCGGGTTATTTTACGACGCATTCAACCGCAAGGTTGCATAGCGCCGCCACCCTATATCACACCGATTGGTCGTGGGTGGACTCTGCAAATGCCGCCGGCCGCGAGATTCGAGTCCCACGCTCCACCATCTAAGCTACAGAAGCCCCTGGGTTTTTATTCTTCATTCCAGGACACATCACTGCATTTTTCAAAATTTATACACTTCGTTATATATAAAATGTATATACTCCGTTACTTCGTGCTTCAACATAAACCCCATAATTTGGCAAACTGGGAAATTATACACCCCATAACATAGTGCTTTTCAAGATTATACACTCCATACTTTGGCAAGCCAAAAAATTATACACTCCGAATCCAAGACCGAGAAGTGAAAATCCAACACTGGCACTTATCCGACCACCAAGGGACTGGTACACTTCGTGGTGTGCCCGACGAACGAGAAATATATTGCTGAGCACTTTGTAACATTGTGACTGTAAACACCTCTATAGAAACCAATCCTTCGGAGCACTCGCTGAGTCTCTCCTCGACATCGGACTGGAAGGAAGTCCAGTCAGCTTTCGCCAAAATCCACTTAGGGGGTCGTCGACCAGCTTGCACACCATCAATGAAGCGAGTCTAAACGGGAGAATGGTCACTCGTACCTGGATCATCATCCGCCGACCACTCTAAACAAGGGGAAAGTTCAGGGCTGCAAAGCGTCAGGTCCAGCACAGAGGTCTGTCTTGTTTGCAGTGTAAAATGTGTCGGGAGTTCCAGTGCTAAGAATACTTAAGGGAAAATTCCGGATAATTTGCTCCAAAGCACGCCCACGACCAGTACTATTCGCTGAGCCCCAAACATGGTGATGTGCGGTAAAGTCACCACATACAATCAGAGGGGGAGTGAGCTGATTTACCAGTTGCAGCAGTTCTGCAATTGGAAAGATTGTTTCTGGGGGTAAGTATATGGAGCATATGGTGGTAACACGGCAATTAATTATTATCCGAGCAGCGATAGCCTGGATGTTTGATTTCAGGTGTACTTGTTGGAAGGGGACCGAGTGGTGGACGGTACGAAGTACACCGCCATGTGCCACAGTGTGAGTTACGACGTTCTTGCGTAAAACAGAGTAGTTTCTTAAATAAAAGGAAGCACCAGGAGATAGTTTGGTCTCCTGTAGGCTTCTGTAGGGATACTATTTTCAAGAAAGGAGAGAGAGGGAAAGTTGAAAACTATAGGCCAGTAAGTCTCACTTCCATAGTCTGCAAGGTACTCGAAGCTCTGTCATGAGCTTCGTATGCCTACAGGGTATGTAAGCTCTGCCATGAGCTAGGTTTTACATTTGTAGACGAGTGGAGCAAGTTTTATGCATCGTGGGACCTCTATCAGAGGGATGGCCTGCACTTCTCTGACAAGGGGGTCCACGTGTTAGGCAAAGTGTACGAGCATGTTCTTCAGGGAAACTAGGAAATGGGATGGGGAGGGATGAAATTGCATTGCCAACTCAGGAATACTCTAATAGTGTCAGCCAAGACAATAGAACCTCAAAGTCTGCAAATAGGGACAGCAGCAGTTCAAGGGGACATAGTGATAGTTCATCTAGTGATAAAAGAACTCCTCAGTATGAAAAAGCCAAAGATGGTTATGGAGCATTTGTTAAGTGTATGATGTTTAATGCTCAGAGTATCCAGTCCAAATTTGATGAGTTCAAGTGTTATGTTGCTGAGGAGGAACCAGATTTTGTTTGCATTACGGAGGCATGGGTCAGTGAAGGGTATTTTGGAGATAATTTGCAGGACTATGAGATCCAGGGATACAATATGTTTTCGTGCAATATGGGTCCAGCAATGAAAGGAGGTGGTGTAGTGCTCTATATGAATAGCTTATTCAGTTCTCAAAAAGTAGCAGGTGGGGATAAAAATGTGTCTGTGGAGTCCATTTGGCTTGATGTCACTGTGGGAAAAGGCAACAGCAATACTCTTAGGATAGGAGATTTCTACCGATCAGGAACCCTGCCACATTCTCAGCAACTGGAGCTTGACAAGGTGATTTGTGAGGAAATCAGTAGAAACTTTAAGAGGAAGTGCCTTATTCTTGGTGACTTTAATCTAAAAGGTTATGAAAATGCTGGTGTTGGCTCCCCATCATGCAAAATGTTTAGGAAATGACTTGAAGAGGACATGTTCTTACACCAGTTTGTATCGGAACCCACCAGGCATGGCTCATTCTTGGACCTTGTATTCTCGAATTTAAGTGACTTGGTTCAAGACTTGACTGTAGGCGAAACTCTGGGAAGAAGTGACCATAACATAGTTAGATTCAAGGCACATGTAGGGGAAATTATCAAGGATAATTTGCTAAAGGTTCCAAATTTGAACAGAGCAGACTTTAACTGCATGAGCGCGGCTTTAAGTGCCATCAGATGGGAAGAAGAATTCTCCAATTTAAATGCCTGTGAAATGTGGAAAGAGTTCAAATCTTACTTGAAGGAAATTCAGATTAGACATGTCCCCCAAAAGCAAAGACGCAAAAGAAGGGTAGGAAAGCCAGCATGGCTTACACCAGACTTGATAAAAGCAATTAAGGCTAAGAAAACTGCATTTAGAGTCTTTAAAGAAGCCTCAAATGTCGTTAATCTAAAGGCGTATCGAAAAGCTAGAGACACTGTGAAGCAAAAAGCCAGATCAGCAAAGCGAGCAAAAGAACTGGAGTTAGCTAGAAACTGTAATGGGGACAGTAAAAAGTTCTTTAGCTTCTACAAGCTGAGTAAAGTTTCTAGCACAATTGGTCCACTGGAAGTAAACGGGACTACATTGGGTGAGGATAGTGAGATGGTTGAGGAGCTGAGCAAGCAGTTTAAATCAGTGTTGACATTGGAAGATATGACCAATCTGCCGACCGTACACCATAGTTCAGTGACATGGGATCTGACAAATGATGTTGATTTCATTGATAGTGATGTTGTTTACAATTATATCACGAAAATAAAGCCAAACAAGGCAGCAGGACCTGATGATATTTATGCTAGGTTGTTGCGGGAAACTGAAAAGGAACTGGCATTTCCACTTAGTATAATATTTTGTAGATCAGTTTCACAAAATGAAATTCCAACCGATTGGAAAAGGGCAAATGTAGTTCCTATTTTCAAGAAAGGAGAAAGAGGAAAATTTGAAAACTATAGGCCAGTAAGTCTTACATCCCTAGTCTGCAAGGTACTCGAATCAATTATCAAGGATAGAATAGTTAGTTATCTGGAAGGTAGCAGATTGATTCAAGATACTCAACATGGGTTTAGAAAAGGGCGATCGTGTCTCACAAACCTCTTGGACTTTTTGAACTTCGCCACAGAACAATTTGATCAGGGAAGTCCGGTTGATTTAGCATATCATGACTTTAGTAAGGCCTTTGACAAGGTACCCCATACACGGTTAATGATACAGCTTCAGTCCCATGGTATTGCAGGTAGCATCTTAAAATGGATAGAGTTGTGGCTTTCCGATAGACAACAAATAGTGGTGCTAAATGGTACAAAGTCATCATGGCAAAATGTTCTTAGTGGAGTCCCCCAGGGGTCAGTACTGGGGCCACTACTGTTCATTATATTTGTAAATAACATTGAAAGTGGCCTAAACAGTAAAGTTTTGAAATTTGCGGATGATTTGAAGGTCTTTAGGGCAATAACAGGTCAAGATGAGCATATCTCGGTGCAAAAAGACTTAGATGAACTTGTGAAGTGGTTCGAAGAATGGCAAATGAAATTTAATTTTGATAAGTGCAGAATCATGCATGTAGGTAAGCAGCATATGAAGGCTCCATACTTGATGGGTGGCCAAGTGCTATCAGTGACTCAATAAGAGAAGGATTTAGGTGTTATTCTAAACACAAAACTGGGGACATCAGAACAGACCAAGGAAGCCAGAAAGAAGGCACTGAGAATGCTCGGGGCAATAAATAGGAATGTATCATACAGAAGTGAGGAAGTGACCAGGGAGCTTTACTGTGCATACGTCAGGGCACATTTGGAATACTGCATCGAAGCTTGGTCTCCTAGCTATGAAAAAAAAATTGTTGGCTTTTAGAGAGAGTACACAAGAGGGCTACAAAAATGGTTAATGGCATAAGCAACCTGGCATATGAGGAAAGATTGAAGAAATTGAATATGTTTTCACTTAGATATAGAAGGCTGAGAGGAGATCTCATCGATGTCTTCAAATTTGTTCATGGTCTGGAGAGGGGATACGTTGGGGAAATGTTTGAATTGAACAGAAATGATGCAATTAGAGGTCATAAATTCAAAATTAAAGTTAACCACAGCAGAAGCAGAACAAGGTTAAGGCAAACTTTCTTTACCAACAGGGTAGTAGAACACTGGAACCAGCTGCCAGAAAACATTGTCAGTAGCAGCACATTGAACATCTTTAAAAACAGCATAGACAATCATTATAAGAATAGAGGGCTTGCTTTTCAGTATTACAGGGAGGGCTGATTGACAGATTTGGTGGGCAACAGGTTCAGTGTACAGAGTGCAACCAAGAAGGGCCCTTGTGGCTCATAGTTTCACTAATCTTTTATGTCTTTATGTCTTTACTACGGCCGGTGTACGACGGTGCAAAATATGCTGTAATTCGTTATTACTGGTTCTCAAGCCTCTATAGTTCCACTGTAAAATATTACTCATTTGTCACCACGTGAAAGAGGAGGTCGTAAGCTAAGAGCGTAAAAGGTGAAGATTAACTAAATCATGGTCTTGTAGTCTTGTCAAATCATGGTCTCGGGGGTCTTGGCTTCGTGGGTGTGAGCGTGGGCTCCCAAACTCACTTGGCGACACAGCATCGGGAAGAGCGCGCTTCATAGCACGATTCGGTGATGGGGAGGATTTTGAGGAGTGTACGGTTCGACGGGAAGGTGCCTCCGGCGGCCCATGGCTGCTGCGGGTAATGGTGTGGAATGAGGAGCCGTGAATGGGCGCTGGCCCTCAGGCTTGGATATCGAGGAAGTTGGGATATGTCGGGCGGTGCGACCCTGTGCTCCTAGATCCGGGGCTCCATGGCGCACCAGAACCATAACATATCCAAGCTTTGGATCTGAGATGGTTGGTGGTGGTGGTGGGGGTGGGGGAATTGGCGTGGTTTTGGAAGGCTCGATGGGAGTGGGTTCGGTGGGTATGGCGAGTAAGGATTCGAGGGTAGTGGAGGTCTAGGGGTGCTTCTTAGTCCGCTGGACACGACGCCACTCTTCTGGAGCTCGCTCTGTAACGGGTGGGGCACCTGCGATTTCCTGAGCCCTTGGCGACGAAGTAACGCGCTCTGTCGTGTCGGTTGTGTCATGTGCAGGATTTTGCTCACTTATGGTGGGTGGGGTTTCGGTGGTCTCAACGCAGTCCTGGGTTGGCTGCCTGTTCCTTGGATTCGTGGGATTAATGGGAACTCCAAAGGAGCAAGGTAGGACTATCATTTGAGAGATGAGCTCAGAAACCTTGTCGGGCTGAGTATGTTGTGGGTTCACTGTATGACTTTTGGCTTTTGATGCGTAGGTGATTCTGGGGTGAGTGAGTTCAAATATATTTCTGGCCTCCCGGATGGTTACTTTTTGTGTGTGTTTAATAGCAATAATTTATTTCTCCTTCATGTACATCGGGCAAGTCCTATTATAAGACGAGTGGGAGTCCTGTTCTGGGCCACAGTTTACACAACGGGAGGTCTCGGAGGAGCAGTGTTCACTTCCGTGATCGTAGGAGGCGCATTTGCCACATGCAGGGCGATGGCGACAAAACTGGTTTGTGTGACCGAATTTCTGGCAATTGAAACATCTCATAGGATTGGGAAAGAAAATACGAACTTTAACCCGGACGTATCCCACACGGATTTCAAGAGGAAGATCGCTTGTGTTAAATGTTAGTACAATGTTGGTTAGTACAATGTTGGTTTCTTCATATGCGCATTCTGAATTTGTTTCGAGTTCTTTAAGGTGACGAATACATTTCCTCAGAGGTTCGCCTTCGGTGGGAAAATTTGTTGAGCGGGTGAAGGGGCTGCGCTAAAGTATACTGAGGGGAGCCTTTTCCTTCGAAAAGAGTGGCTTTGGCATTTAAAAAAATACGTTCCAAAGGAGTGAGGCAGGGTCTTCCCCGGTCGGAGCGGCGCCACCTTACCCCGGGGAGGGGGTAAAGACTGTCGTGGTATGCTGGGGCATGTATCGGGCCGTCGCCTTGGCGGTTATTTGAGGTACTATTATACTCACTTTAAGAACATGGCATCCCTTATTTGTTGGGTCCGAAACCGCTCGCCCTATCCTCGAAGTGCAAAAATATCCCGAAGTGTCTCCAATAAACTTGCTCACCAATTCAACGCCAAATCGGCAAGTTGAAAGGGCCAAAATAACACCTAATATTTCATATTTTGATGAAAATGATTGTGTAGGGTTATCTGAAGCGGCGAATCCAGCTGTGCCAGTCATGGAAAGAACAGATCCATGGTCAAGGAGTTACAGCCCGGGGTATTTGTAATACGTAACCTAGCAAGGGTGTCTTTTAAGGTGTTATAAGTTATACCTTGCGATGGATTGCAGCAAGGAGAGAGAAGCGTCCACAACACATAAATCACATTATGATCACCGAGAAACCAATCGCACAACTATTTATTGCATCTCGAAAATTAACAAATCTGCTAATGTGAATTTTCAGAAAGGGCACATGCATCAGGTGGCGCCGTGTTTGGGTGCTCAGTGCTCACTGCTCATTCTGGCTGACAGTACTGCCTGTGAAGCAAGGCAATTTCTGTGGGTGTCGGACGCAGATAATGTGAAAGCAAAACTATTGTATGAGTCTGACTAGATCAGCCGCATGCGTCTCGGGAAACCAGACTGTGTCACAGTGCCACTGGGTGATGAAACCAAAAGTAGAGTTCAGAGATGACTTGTTTTGGGAAGCATGCGCGAGATATGCATGTGTGAACTATCAATGATGATCTTGAAAACCCTTACACAGGCTTCCAACCTTTGCTGCCCTTCGTCCGAAGCATTTCGTCTTGGCAGGCACCAGTGGGAATCATTCGGTGTGGGTGTGCACTTATCATAAAAACTCGGAACTGCTCATCTCCTCTCCCGGCATTCTTAGTCTCAAAGGCGGTGACCTCTCCAATTACGCACGGAAAACCGTGATTGCATGATGCGCGACTATGAGTACGACCCTGGTGAAGGCCGCGTGATGAATCATCCAAGGATTATCCTCACGGACAAATCAGGAGATAGTGAAGGTGATTCAGCCCCAGATGATGACACCTGGGGCTGATGTGTGTGACAGTGAATGAGGATGGAGTGATGTACACTCGTAGAAATAGTCTAGACTAAAGAGGAAAGCATGAAATAGTTTAGCCAGCAAACCGTAAAGCTGACCAGACACCACTTTGTGACTAACAAACAAGGTCAATACTTCACCTACACAAAGGCTAAAGCCAAGGAGTGCGAAGTGCGATTTTGCTGAAAATTATTCATTTGTGGTGCAAGTCACAATGAATGGTCCTCCAGGCTTCCACTGGGATTCGTCACAATATGCGGTGCTCCCGTTTGTGGTGTACTGACGTATGGACGAGGTACCGCGCCATCAGAGCTGCTGCTGTATCCCTGACGGTACACAGCACAACGCCGCAATGGTGCATACATTCCTGCAAAGGCTTATTCTAGAAATGCGGACTGATATACCTGACCTAAAAAAATCATTCCACGACAAATCGACAAGTGAATGGGCAAAAATTTCACCCCATATTTTATATGTTGACGAAAATATTTGTGTGGAGTTATCTGATGCACCGAATTCAGTTGTGCCATTTTCAGAATGATCAGGTTAACGGTCAGAGTTATAGCCTCGAGCATTTTTGAGAACCTAACAAGGGTGCCTTTCCGCAATACCTAACAAGGGTGTCTCGTGAGGTCTTTAACTCAATGAAGATTGATCTGGATTGTGCAAAAGTATACATCGGTAAATCGCAATGACCCACTGCATCTTTTCGCTATTTAGAAATTTTCATACACGGGAAAATATAAATTGTGATATCGTGATCTATTGTCACGTTACGTATTTTACCTTTCGAGACAGTCACAATGCTGTATGAAAAAAAGTGCAAAAATGAAGTTCGATATCTTACCTTTCGAAGTAAAAATGGGTTTGCTCCTAAAACTCTACATATTCTTTCAAAATTTGGCATGCATGGCTGTATTTGCGCCAGTTTATCGTGGCCTGTATGAATATGTATTTAAAACGGTATATTCCTGAGTTGCAAGGCTTTTAATGTTCAAGGCACATGATGGGATGATGTTAGTCGTCTGATCTTGAATGTTGTGTTGCATAAGAATTGTAGCTCGTGAGATGAAGGGTTAAATAGAAATGTCAGAAATGTCTCCAAATTGCGGTGGTAGATGATTTATGAGTTATACCTTACCATCAATTCCAATGAGAGAAAAGGGTCCACAATATAGCAGTCACATTCCGATAACCGATAAACCATTTGCATAACCGTTTATTGCCTCGCGAAAACAAAAATCTGCGAATGTAGCGAAATATCTAGATGAGCACAAACAAGGGGTGGCACCATGGTTGCGGGCCCGGTGGCACCGTCTTTCCCTGTCTCAAATACCGCAACCTCCTCGATCGCGCTGTATGTAGCACACTGGAAACATTAATTGCATGGTGCACAACTGTGAAGACTGCCCTGGTGAAGACGGGATGATTCACTTTCTAAGGATACTCCTCGCGGACAAATCAGAAGAAAGTGAAGGTGATTTAGCCTCAGATGATGACATGGATAGTGGGATTAGGTACAAACAGTACATGAGCACGCATCGCTTCACACGCGCAGAAATAGTCCAGACCAAAGGAAGCATGCGATGTTTGAGCCGGGAAACCGTGAAGCTGACCATTTGTGGTGCAGGATGAAGCTCAAGGTTTCCATTGGGTTTCGTCCCAGTGTACCTTGCACCGGTGTGTAGTGTACTGGCGTAAGGACGAGGTATCGTGCCATGAGAGTTATTATTGTATCTCTGACGACACAAAGCACAACACCGACATTGTGCATACGGCCCTGCAACGGCTTAGCCAAGAAATTCAGATCGCAACGTCTGACCTAAAAAGAAACATTTGTTTCACAGACAGCAATAAGCGAATAAGCATGACTTCGTTTGTGTGTGTCACCGTCAGGCAAATATTGGGGTATCCTGTGAGTGAGTGCTTTTTGTCACATATTATGGCAAGGACGCTTGCAACGGCATCGGGGGCATAGCCAAGCGTGCCGCGGCTCAAGAGAGCCTCAAGCGCCCGCTTGACAACCAGACGGCGGAGGACATGTTCGATTATGTTTGCGCAAGCTAGCCAGCTGCATCACGTTCATATTTGTATCAAATGAGGAGGCAATGGACGTCACGGCCCACCTCACCCAGTGCTTCCCGAAAGCCATCACGGTGAAAGGAGCACAGGGGTATTACAGGTTCGCACCAGTGACTCGCAGCGCCATAGTAGTTCATGAACTGCTTTCCGATGCGGGGTGTGTGTTAATGGTAGTTGGGTGAAGTGAAACGTGTTAGTGTGTGCGCTGATGCAGATTGTGAATAGTATTGCAGTGACAGATTAACAGCCTGAGCTGGGATTCTGACGATGCATGGGATGATCTGCAGATCTGTAGATCATTACATTGCATTGTATTAAAATGCTGTACTGCGACACATTATTGTAAAACAATGCATTGTGTAATTCTGTCACTTTATGTTATTGCACCGATGCAGACGGTTCATGATCCAATGCAATTCATTTCAAGCTCAGCATGTGTCAATGGATGCCAATTTGTCAATTTGTTCTCAAGCAGTTCAAGGTGAGTGAAAGAGGTTTACATTAGTAAAGGAGGTTTTTCTTTTCGTTTCCAGATTGTTGGTTTTAAAAAGCCAGAGGATCGATATTACAGTGGTCGGCGGTGGTAAAAGCCCTTCAGTGTTGTCGGAGAAATACAATCGTACGTTTTTGAGGTGCTGACATTGAGACAGAAATATATTGCATCAGGTGAAAACATGTCTGTTACTTTTCTCCTCACGAGTGACGATCTAGGATTTCACAAATCACCCTTCGTCGCTTTTGAATTTCCAAAATAGCATTGTGACTGTCTCGAAGGTCATGCTAGGTCCCGTTATCCTAACACGCGCCATGGAGGTTGGGTGGGGGGGGGGGGCGTAAAAAACTTTCGTAGCTCCCGACAGCAAAAATCGGCGCTATTGCGCTTCCCGTATATTGGCAAAAGGGAAGTGTTCTTGGCAACACTAGCGACTTGTTTGATGTATATTGTTATGCTATGTAGTTTCAAAGTCATGCTAGGTCACCAAGGTCAAGTTCATGACAGGCTAATGTAACCAAACTTGGTCAACTGGAATGTTGTAATAAATGCAAATGACTCATGCGATTTATGTCACTGCATGTTATTCCCTATACGTCCTGAAAGCTACTGTTTGTCAATTCACGCAAAACAGGAAAATTCTGACATATTTGACCTCATTTTACCTTGAAGATATCGACCTAATGTCATGAAATTTGCACACAGCAGAGTTATCTACCGTGCCCATCCACCCTGTGAATTTCGTTGCGTCAGCTTTGATAGGAGCCGAGATCTTAGGGTGGGCTGAATCCGCCCATTCCAGTACGCGCCATTTTCAGAGGCTCTCCAGGGCGCGTGTTAAGTCACAAACTCACGATAAAAAACCATGAACAAACATTTATCAATTGTACACAAGATGCAGTGGGTCATGACGAGTTCAGCGATATAAAGCTTCGTGCAATTTGTGTTACTCTTCATGGAGTTCCATCTCTCTAAAGACTTACGTGGCCTCTCAGAAATGTCGTATGTTATAACTCCCTGACAGCTTCTTCCGGACTTTCGTAAAATTGCACAGCTAATTATAGAGAAAAACTAACCATAAATAAGTATTATCGTGGATATATAGTGTAATTTGGCCCCTTCCCTTGTCGATTTGTCGTGGAATTGGCCACCTACTACAAATCAGAGACATTCCTGCCATTTGTTTAACCTTTCGAGTTAGAACACTTGTGCAGCACAACACCCAAGATCAGATAACTAATGTTTTCATGCCATCATGAGCCACGAACATGAAAAGTCTTGTATTTGAGCAATATACTGTTCTAAACGAATGTGAAAACCAGTCACGATAAACTAGCCCAAAAAGAACCATGCATACCTGGTTTTGAACAGATATGTATATTTTGTATGGGAAAACCTTTGTTTTTGCTTCGAAAGGTAAGATCGACCTTCAATTCTGCACTTTCAAGTCAGACAGTGGCGGCCAACGGCGGCGGTGTGTCAACTATGAACCTTGATCGGAGGGAAGGAGGGAAGCAATAGACCTGGCCTCGGCGGTCCGGCCGGAGTACTGCCTGCTAAGCAACTACCGGTCGGCGCCGGGACCGATGATTTCCGGTTGCGGTACCTGCCGTTACATGAGCGGGGGAGGGTAGGGGTTAAATTTATGTGCCAAGGTGTCTCCAATGGGAAACTTTTCTACAGTACCTACTGTACCGATTTAAAAAAAAATGGGTATAAAATCTACTTACACATCGATTGTGGGCCCTTTGAGTCATTTCCATCCGATATAATTAATAGGTAGAAAGCCACGAAATGAGTAATTGAAATTCGAGACCTGCCCGATGTACAATCTGCAAAAGTAAGTTACAGAATTGCGCCAAACGCACTGACCAATGTCTTTTCACCGTGTTAGTTCAGTTGAGGCGGTTAAGCAAAAAATTGACGTACGAAATATGAAATAGACTTATCACCGAAGTCAGTGAACTGTCAACCGTGAACCAACCTTTCAGTTATCCTACAAATTTTGTCACCCATCTCTAATTAATTCATATGTAAATTTTCTCTCAACTGCCTGAACTAATCTAATACGATGCAAAGACAGCAAAGTGTGTTTGGCGCAATTCTGTAACTTACTTTCGTAGATCGTCAATCGGACAAATCTCCAATATGGATGTCTCATTTCGAGGCTTTCTACCTTTTCTTCTGATGTTTCGGATAGAAATGACTCAAAGGACCCAAAATCGATGTAGAAGTTTATTTTAGAACAATTTTCATGAACATCGATGCAGTAGTTCCTGAGATCGGCTATCGGGTATTTTCTATTGTTGTGTTTACAGCGTTTCAACGCCATTTAGGGACAATTTAAAGACATTTAAGGAAAATATTAATTACGGTTTTGGCTCAAAACCCCTACATTAATTTTTTTTTTACATCTGGCACTGCACCTTTAATCGACATCGACCCCGAAATTACTGAGATCGTCTATCGGGCAAAAAAGTTGGCACCCTTCCCTGCTATACAAGGAAATAAACGTTTTCGTTGCTGCGATGTCGAAAAAAGGTCTTCATGTACGACATCAAAGTATTAAGAAATCAACGTTCTTGTTGATATTGTCCAAAATACGTACATCGATAATATTAGTACCAGCATACTCTGACATTTACCAAGAAGCACTTGTTCGTAAACTTGAAAGGTTTTAGTGCTGAGCGACTCAAATCCAGTCGCCGCATTCAGCTAGTCAGCTAATGCTGTAGCTCTAAGCCTTCAAGGCGTGTAATGCTGAGATCCTGTGATAGTATGATTGCGCTGACACTACAGCGCATTTTCTGCCAGAGGATAATCGTCCCTGTCAAAAGTCTGGATAGTGATGGTCGAACTCACTATCGTTGGTATTGGTGTGACCCTTCAACTCAGTCGAAGACTCAATGCACCTACAAAACGGCGAGCCATTCTTTCAAACGCACGAACACCACGTCGCAGCGCAGACAAGGAAATTACTGGTAGAAAACACCCACAACAAACGTCTTATTGCCTTAGAGGCAACATACATCAAACACCTGGATGCAGCCTTCAACAAACAAATCAACGCGCGCGAAACACTCAAACTCTACGAGGGGCAGCCCCCCCCCCCACAGTGACATGTCTTGCAGTGTACTACTGCAAATATAAATTTCCAGTACTTCCATTGCCCACTCACATAACGCACGCGAATTGTTACCCACCACATAAATATCAAGTGTATATATTTCATCAATGTGACTTTCCGAACATGTCTTGAAAATGTCTTTGGCTAAGACGAAACGTCGATAAAATACAGAGATGACATATGTCTTAATTGCACTCTTGACCATCATTCACCACGTCGATATACTACACAAACACAACGAAGAGACATAAAGACATAAAACATAAAGACATAAAAGATTAGTGCAACTATGAGCCACAAGGGCCCTTCTTGGTTGCACTCTGTACACTGAACCAGTTGCCCACCAAATCTGTCATAAAGACATAAAGACATAAAAGATTAGTGCAACTATGAGCCACATGCGCCCTTCTTGGTTGCACTCTGTACACTGAACCAGTTGCCCACCAAATCTGTCAATCAGCCCTCCCTGTAATACTGAAAAGCAAGCCCTCTATTCTTGTAATGATTGTCTATGCTGTTTTTAAAGATGTTCAATGTGCTGCTACTGACAATGTTTTCTGGCAGCTGGTTCCAGTGTTCTACTACCCTGTTGGTGAGGAAAGTTTGCCTTAACCTTGTTCTGCTGTGGTTAACTTTAATTTTGAATTTATGACCTCTAATTGCATCATTTCTGTTCAATTCAAACATTTCCCCAAGGTATCCCCTCTCCAGACCATGGACAAATTTAAATACCTCGATGAGATCTCCTCTCAGCCTTCTATATCTAAATGAAAACGTATTCAATTTCTTCAATCTTTCCTCATATGCCAGGTTGCTTATGCCATTAACCATTTTGTAGCCCTCTTTTGTACTCTCTCTAAAAGCCAACAGTCTTTTTCATAGCTAGGAGACCAAGCTTGGATGCAGTATTCCAAATGTGGCCTGACGTATGCACAGTAAAGTTTCCTGATCACTTCCTCACTTCTGTATGATACATTCCTATTTATTGCCCCGGGCATTCTCAGTGCCTTCTTCCTGGCTTCCTTGGTCTGTTCTGATGTCCCCAGTTTTGTGTTTAGAATAACACCTAAATCCTTCTCCTGTTGAGTCACTGATAGCACTCGGCCACCCATCAAGTATGGGGCCTTCATATGCTGCTTACCTACATGCATGATATTGCACTTATCAAAATTAAATTAAATTTGCCATTCTTCGGACCACTTCACAAGTTCGTCTAAGTCGTTTTGCAGCGAGATGTGCTCATCGTGACCTGTTATTGCCCTAAAGACCTTCAAATCATCCGCAAATTTCAAAGCTTTACTGCTTAAGCCACTTTCAATGTTATTTACAAATATAATGAACAGTAGTGGCCCCAGTACTGTCCCCTGGGGGACTCCACTAGGAACATTTTGCCATGATGACTTTGTACCATTTAGCATCACTCTTTGCTGTCTATCTGAAAGCCACAACTCTATCCATTTTAAGATGCTACCTCCAATACCATGGGACTGAAGCTGTATCATTAACCGTTTATGGGGTACCTTGTCAAAGGCCTTACTAAAGTCAAGATATGCTACATCAACCTGATTTCCCTGATCAAATTGTTCTGTGGCGAAGTTAAAAAGTCCAAGAGGTTTGTGAGACACGATCGTCCTTTTCTAAACCCATGTTGAGTATCTTGAATCAATCTGCTACCTTCCAGATAACTCACTATTCTATCCTTGATAATTGATTCGAGTACCTTGCAGACTAGGGATGTGAGACTTACTGGCCTATAGTTTTCAACTTTCCCTCTTTCTCCTTTCTTGAAAATAGGAACTACATTTGCCCTTTTCCAATCGGTTGGAATTTCATTTTGTGAAACTGATCTACAAAATATTATACTAAGTGGAAATTCCAGTTCCTTTTCAGTTTCCCGCAACAACCTAGCATAAATATCATGAGGTCCTGCTGCCTTGTTTGGCTTGATTTTCCTGATATGATTGTAGACAACATCACTATCAATGAAATCAACATCATTTGTCAGATCCCATGTCACTGAACTATGGTGTACGGTCGGCATATTGGTCATATCTTCCAATGTAAACACTGATTTAAACTGCTTGCTGAGCTCCTCAACCATCTCACTATCCTCATCCAATGTAGTCCCGTTTACTTCTAGTGGACCAATTGTGCTAGAAACTTTACTCAGCTTGTAGAAACTAAAGAACTTTTTACTGTCCCCATTGCAGTTTCTAGCGAAATCCAGTTATTTTGCTCGCTTTGCTACTCTGGTTTTTTGCTTCACAGTGTCTCTAGCTTTTCGATACGCCTTTAGATTAACGACATTTGAGGCTTCTTTAAAGACTCTAAATGCAGTTTTCTTAGCCTGAATTGCTTTTATCAAGTCTGGTGTAAGCCATGCTGGCTTTCCTACCCTTCTTTTGCGTCTGTGCTTTTGGGGGACATGTCTAATCTGAATTTCCTTCAAGATTTGAACTTTTCCCACATTTCACAGGCATTTCAATTGGAGAATTCTTCTTCCCATCTGATGGCACTTAAAGCCGCTCTCATGCAGTCAAAGTCTGCTCTGTTGAAATTTGGAACCTTTACCAAATTATCCTTGATAATTTCCCCTACATGTGCCTTGAATCTAACTACGTTATGGTCACTTCTTCCCAGAGTTTCGCCAACATTTCGTTTCGTCTTGAACCAAGTCACTTAAATCAGAGAACACAAGTTCCAAGAATGAACCATGCCTGGGGGTTCCGATACAAACTGGTGTAAGAACAGGTCCTCTTCAAGGCATTTCCTAAACATTTTGTATGATGGAGAGCCAACACCAGCATTTTCATAACCTTTTAGATTAAAGTCACCGAGAATAAGGCACTTCCTCTTAAAGTTTCTACTCATTTCCTCACAAATCACCTTGTCAAGCTCCAGTTGCTGATAATGTGGCAGGGTTCCTGATCGGTAGAAAGCTCCTATCCTAAGAGTATTGCTGTTGCCTTTTCCCACAGTGACATCAAGCCAAATGGACTCCACAGACACATTTTTATCCCCACCTGCTACTTTTTGAGAACTGAATAAGCTATTCATATAGAGCATTACACCACCCCTTTCATTGCTGGACCCCTATTGCACGAAAACATATTGTATCCCTGGATCTCATAGTCCTGTAAGTTATCTCCAAAATACCCTTCACTGACCCATGCCTCCGTAATGCAAACAAAATCTGGTTCCTCCTCAGCGACATAACACTTGAACTCATCAAATTTGGAACGGATACTCTGAGCATTAAACATCATACACTTAACAAATGCTCCATGACCACCTTTGGCTTTTTCATACTGAGGAGTTCTTTTATCACTAGATGAACTATCACTCTGTCCCCTTGAACTGCTGCTGTCCCTATTTGCAGACTTTGAGGTTCTATTGTCTTGGCTGACACTTGGAATATTTCTGAGTTGGCAATGCAATTTCATCCCTCCCCACCCCATTTCCTAGTTTCTAGGAAGATATTACGATCAATTGAATCCACAAACAAGATCACCAGCGCTGAACTCGCGGTCATATTCAACGCGATACACACACACACACACACACACACACACACACACACACACACACACACACACACACACACACACACACACACACACACACATACGTGTTTGCCGTGACTACCGAGGACTATGGCCTGGCCGTCACTAACGAGGACACCCATTCGTTTTCACTAGAGAAGCATCAATTTTTGATCTGTCATAGAGCAAGATCTGCCGAGTAAGATAGAGGGTAGATTTGGGAGAAAACTTCCAATCGTCGGCCTCCAATGTGATTTGGAATACCGAGGACATCGGCAAAACCGAGGACATTGTGTGTATCGTCTCATGTTCAACATGCATGTTTATCGTCAATACCGAGGACTATCGCCTGGCGGTCAGTAACGAGAACTCCCTCTGACATCCAAGAGCAGTGTGTATGTGGTATGTGATAATTGATGCGTCTGTGCGGTTTTAGGTGTCGGTGATAATCGCCTGTGTGAGGTCTAATTAACCCGCGCCGTCTTTACGGTCAGATCCTCACACCCCGTCTCGGGGATAGTAACCCCCTCTAAAATATAAGCTAGGCGTCACACGAAAACGAAAGAGGTGTCATCGGAAAGGGCTCGACGCGTAGAGTCCGGATCCACCCCACAAAACAATTCCCCCTAAAAGTGACGTAACTAAGGGGGATAGATATTCACGACTTCTTACGACTTACATGTTTTTGGCTCTGTGTATATTCGATATTTTTTTTAAAATTATTTGGAATCAAAAAAGGACAGCGAAATTTACCAGCGCCATAACAATTCCCCCCTCCCCAATTGTTTTTTTTTAATTTCAAAATTTTGAGTTTTCAAGTTTTCTTTAATTTTCCTTTTATAGCGGGTAGAGCAGACCGAGAAATGTTGTTGGAAGTCAACTTGCTTCAATAAAGGATGCTTACTTTAGCCAGAATATTATATTTGAAGTGCAAGAGGAAAATATGGAAAATGTATGTGTAGTCAAAAACGGAAAACGAAAAATTCCTTCCGTACGTTTTGTTGCACCCATAAAAATAGGAAACTGCTGAAAGTTTGAACAAAATATCTGTATCCGTTAAAGCGTGACGACTGATTTAACTTTTTTAGGTGACCTCATTTGACCTTGACTAACTCGTTGACCCTAGATGACCTGACTTACAAATTTCGACATAACATGCCGAATTGATGTGGAAAAAGGTATCCAAAATTTTGGCGCGCTGCCACGCTCCGTTCGTTAACTATCCGCGAAAAACCTGAGGTGGAGGCCGTTGAAGATCCCCCACCCCGAGACAGGACGGGTTAACCTAGTGCCACTGATGGAGGCTTCCTTAGCGTCGGACTACTATCATCGAAAAACATACATTTGAACATTTAAAAAACATTTGAGACAAAAAGTTGTGGGGAGACAAATGATTGGAAGGCACAGTATCCTACTGAATAGTCATTGTGTTCAGTTCGCGTTTGGGCGAAAATTGTCAAGTTTCTAGTCTCCTATTGTGGAATTTGTGGGGTGATATCCCCCGCAGTTGTCATAATATTTATGCCAAGGTAGAGGAGCTAAGGCCTACGATATCGTTAATATTATGCTAAGATCATAACTACATTTTCTAATTGAAAATAGCCTGAAAATGCCGATGGACCCACCCACCCACATGCTTCTCTTCTCGGCCCTTAAATCCGTACTTGCTTGTGTCATTTTCCGAGAGAACTTCATTCACAATGGCGTAACCATTGTGAATGAAGTTCTCTCAATGCTCATAAGCATCACATCACAGCATCACAATGCTCCATCTGCCATTACTTGATGGGGTCTGATCAATTTCAGGAAAATGCGGTATTTGACAAAAACCTGACAGTGGAAACCTGACGCCAGCATTTGGGTGGGTCCAGTTCACTGGAGGATACAGCTAACCAACTGACGAGCCAAACCGCCCCATTTTCATTGCAACCTACAACCAAAATCATGGATGGAGAAGTTAGAAGAAAAACAACTTTTAGTGTGGTCCAACACATGGATGCACTGTGGTTCCCAATTTTGTTGATAAAACCCTCCTCACATGGCCCCACGTTGAGAGAACAAAGTATTGGTGGGGCGGAGGTAAATGTAGTCGGACTGAGACTACACCAAAGGTGTAGGAAACTCAGTCTTCGCATATGGCCTCATTTTTCTCGGATTTATTGCACTTCACATTGAACTTGGGAATTAACGATATGAGAATCTACAGAAATCATTGCAAATGATGAATACTTGACGGCAGTAGCAAGACTGAGCATTGCACAACTTTAGGTCCCGTTCATTGTGCACAAGGGTGTACCCCTAACAGTCAAACAAAAATCCTTCTGGATGCATCTTGCTTTAATTGCCCTTGATAACGTAAGCATGCATACAAAATTGCACGTCGATCCAACAAAATGTAGAAGTGACGACAAAGGTAGTCTATTTGCTGCCGTAGCCTACGGGTTCTAAATAAAAAGGCTCGTGGTCCCGTAGCAGGTTTTAAACAAGAGTGCTGAGGAATCGACTTTAACACATTATGTGTATCGAGGTTTCGTCGGTTTTTAGCGAACCTGTGAACGTTCCATGGCTTACATTGTTGCGTCATCTGCTTGGTTTCAGATCCTCGCTCTAGGTAGTGACAACGTACACTATGCATGATAAAACGTGTGCATAACGGTCATGGGTAAAGGCGGACAGCTGTCCCCATGGCATGCTTCCTGTTGCGCACAATGGATGTCGGCAACTGGATGAGCCCCAGCACAACCCCACTGCATGTGCCGACTTTGGGGCATGCTTTCTGAAATTGCTCGCGGTATCGCGCAAGGTGCAAGAACAAGTGGATAACTTAGCAATCGTAAGTCGTGCAACTTGTATAGGCATACAAAAAAAGAGATGAAATGTGAATATATATGATCTGTCGAGGTAATTTCTTTAGCTATCTTATTAAGAAAGTTGCAACGAGCCAGGATCCTTGGATATAAACCTCGTAAGGTGGAGTGACAACAAGCGAAATTTGTGACGATGTCGATAGTGTGTCGGATCGACAATAATTATGTGCGAAAATTTGTCTTGCTAATGATGATCAAAGCAAAAAGTAACCCGAGGGATTTAATTTTCCAGTTGTTTGTCTCGGTTGTTGTAATTTTCATTTGGTTTTCCGACTTATTGTGACACTTTATTGCGCACGTAAATATTGGTATTTTCTTTAGACATGCCGGTTTTGGGGCATTCTACGTGGGTTCTTCAGATAATTCCAAATGGAATCAGAGGGTTCTGCTGATGTTTGTATTCGTTTCATAGTAGGTGTATCATTGTCACGCGAAGTCTTTAAACAAAGGCACCACCTTCAGGAATTCCGCGTTTAAGCAAAGGAAGCTCAGCTGACTGATTTTTGTTTCGTTCAGGCGCACGCGAAACGCACAGAAAAGGTAAACGTCTGGTTTGAACAGACTTGTATGGATAATATTGCACCCTCCATAGTTTGGTGTGCTGCTATAAGAACACACCATATTTAGCAATGTTTGTGAGTCTCGAAAAGTCAGATTACCAAGCCCAACGTGTTTGTCAGCAAAATCATGGTGTCTAGAATTAAGAGCAAGCAAAGGTATGGCGCCAACATGCCCACTGCAAAATCGTCCTGTGCTCAGGCTATTAGAGCGATCGGGATGACGCTGCCCATTTTCATGGGGCTACTCAGCACCAGAGGTTCTAAATAGAGGGAGGGACACTTGGGCATGTGCCCCCCCCCAATCCAAAGAAGTGTAACGACTCTGACCCGGAAAAAACACCCACGATGGACTGCAATGCACCACGTCCCCCAATCGTTCAGCATATTATTGTTCAAGCTAAAGATACCCCTACCAGGGGAATAGGTGCCCTCTTTAGACGAAGAGCGGCTACTGAGAGGAATAAATGTCCCTTTTGTATGTACCGGTGTACCCATTCACCTTCCTCAGCTCAGCAAATTGTCAGTCTAAGGCCCCCACCCCCTACGGATTTTAACAGTGGCTCCCATCCGAGGAAATGGCGCCCCTCCAAACGATTCCAAGCGCCCCTAATTACAAAGAGTTGCACGCCTTGATGAAAGGATAGCATGGTCTGAGCTTGGCGTTGATATGTGGTAATTACTCCGAATGGTAGCTCTTTGAATGTTTGGGAACATTTCTGTGCTTGTCCAGTTTGGAGTCAAGGGCCGACGATTTTGTCCTCAAATTTGTTTCAAGATATGCAAAATCAGATATGTATGAATGTATTACAGTTTCGTGTCTCTGTGTCACCTCATTCGGCAGCTATCCCGGGAAAACCTGAGGAGGTGGGGCGGGACTCTCGAGATTGCCTCAGCCTGGTCCGGAGAGAGTAATACATGAACGCAATGCCAGTATTTCACTGCAAGCATAAGTAAAAGATAAACAGTGGTTTTCTACGCTTCCTCGAAAAGTCAACTCGTAAAATTTACGAATTGCATTACCTCTGTGCACCATGCTGCTAAAGATGACACAACATGTCTTCGCTTACTTGTAATTTGGGTATAATCGTCGTCATTTTGGTATCAAATGAGCCTCTAGGAAAATAGTATGGTTTTAAATGGGTAAAGGGACCTTCGCTAAATGCATGAGTGATTTTATTTCGTTGGTGGGAGTACCCCTATATCATTATGTGTTACACAAACTGATGTGGGATAATACATTTTCTCCCAAATATTTCATTTTTGTTGGAAAACCAGCTCCAAACGTTCAAGATAGCAATCAACGTATCAACGGCTGGAATACATTGTGTAGTGTTATAGAAAAAATCGAAAAGGCTTAACTGGTTGGGTCAATCCTGGCTTCTTCTGTTTCTCCAAGTCATGATGTACGCAGTATTCAATAACATCCGGTAGATTTCGCATGTTAGAACCAAAAGATGTTCCTCAAACTGAGCCCATTTAATTTGAAAGACCATTATTCACGTACTTCCCATGACACTCCAAAATATATTTGATAAGGCCTTAGCCACTATTATAGAAACTATTTAGTACGCAACTCTATATATTCTTAACCCGCGCCGTCTCTGCGGTCAGACCCTCACACCACGTCTCGGGGGGCGGGGCGGATAGTAACCCCCTCTAAAATCCAAACTAAACGTCGCACGATAACGAAAGAGGTGTCATCGGAAAGCGCTCGACGAGTAGGGTCCAGATCCACCTCTGAAAAGAATTTCCCCCAAAGGTGACGTCACCAAGGGGGCTAGACTTTCATGACTATTCACGACTTACATTTTGTTTTTTGCTCTGGGAGTTCATTTTGGTGGATACATGAAAACACAAAATGTATTTAGAATGAGAAAAGGAGAGCGAAATCGACCAGGGCAATGCATTTTTCCTGGTCCCCCCAAAATAAGAATTACATTTTTTTTAATGTCAAAAGCTTCAATTTTCAAGTTTTCTTTAATTTTCCTTTTCCAATGGGTAGAGCAGACCGAGAAACGTTGTTGAAAGTCAACTTGCCCTAATCAAAATGCTTACTTTAGCCCGAATTTTAGATTTGAACTGCAATTGGCAAATATGCAAAATGTATATGTAGTAAAAAACAAACAAAAAAGATACGTTTTGTTGCATCCCTAGAGATAAGCAAACTCTGAAAGTTTCATTCAAATACCTGTATTCGTTAAAGCGTGACGACTTGTTGAACTTTTTGGAGGTGACCTCACTTGACGTCGACTAACTCGTTGACCCTAGACGACCTGACTTCAAAATTTTGAAGCAGCATGCCAAATTGACGTGGGAAAAGGCATCACAAATTTGGGTGCGCTGCCGCCCGCCGTTCGTTCACTATCCGCGAAAAACCTGAGGGGGAGGCGGTTGAAGACCCCTCCCCGATACGGACGGGTTAATACTCTGCGGATCATCCTCTTTCTTATTCATGTTATCACTCCACAGCTGTGCGATATGAAAACACCGCGCTTCCTTTTGCTTCATTTATGTAATCTACGATCATGTTGGCCAGGTCTGGCCAGAAGAAAAGGGAAAATTCCTTCCAAAATCCAGAAGCGGAAGGAGCTTTGTTCTTCATCATGCCTTAGAGCATATATAGATTGCCTTCACTTGTTGACTATTACAGTTCTTTCCATTTTGTATAATTCGTGAAAATCTATAGAAGCCAGATAATCGTTGATTCGCTGGTCGCTATGATCTGCATGACATGTTGACTCATATAGTTAAGTAAGCAATGCATTGTAATATTTAAAAATGTCTGCTCTCGGAAGCTAGCTGCCCGTCTTCTGTTTTCAAAATATTAATGTGTCCTTAGTATTTCATTGGGCACACATACCGAAAAAGCATTTTGTAGGTATCTAACCCTCCTTTATCCATCTCAATCTAGACCATAACTAGCAAGTCAAAGATTAATGTTCCTAGAATGCATTTGCTCGATCACGAATAGTTGCGTATGGTTGGCAGAATCGTTGGTGGAGTGTCGTTGGTGTTGGTAGTTGCATATTCGTTGGTAGAACCGACGACAATAGCAGTCAATCCCATATTGTTGCAGTCATGTAATGTACTTTCTTCTTTTCTTCTCTGCACGATCTTTTCTTTACGGCTTCTGATTCTACTGACTCGAATGGCACTCGTGGTCATTTCTAAATTCAATCGCCAATCGTAAGCATTCTTCCGTTTATGCTGTCGCTAGCATAATTCATTTTTGATCTCTACGCACACTGCAAATGAAAAATCATCTTCGAGAAGGGTATTGTTATGTCACCATAATATAGGTCTCATCGCATATGCGGACAGTATAATTTTTGTATGCATAGGCTGTGGTCCGTACACTGTAACCTATGTAGATATTCAATCTCACAACTATTGCATCTAGGTGCTGAAGCATTTAATTGCCGCCCAAATTCGAATATCACAAAGGTGCATCACATTTTAAGTAAACTGATAGTCGTGGATGTTTGCCATGAAAAACATTTCAGAATTGCCAGGCATATCTGGCGGCGACGGAACTCCGTTCAATTAATTCAGCAATCAAGAAGTGGTTACGTGTTCAGCAATATTTATGTGTTCCATCATGCATGATGATGAATACCGATGCATGCATCCTGATCCATGTGTACTGAAAGCCAGGTATTTGTGTTCGCTTCCATGCTTAGGCGGACATTTGGTCAGGATACTCTGAATTTTTATTATTTTTAGTTTATGCTGACAAAATGGCCAGCCGAAATTAAACCTGGTGTGTTTTGATGGGACATGCTCAGATCCGAGTGTAAACCGAAATTAGTGCATGAGAGCCGAAGCTATGCATACACCAACATGACTACTTAAAAGATTCCTGATCGGATCCCGTTCTTCAGATATGGTCATTTATTAACTGCATACATATACATACTATTCACTGACAACAACCTACATACATATCCGTTTTTCGTCTGGAAGCTGACATTATTAAAGCGCGTGGTATTATCCCGACGTACATAGGCGAATATTTTCTTTCATGCAATTAACGGGTCATTTCCGGCCGTGCTTAGTCATACAGGTGTGCATGACATTTTACTGAAACAATATATATATATATATATATATATATATATAACTACTTATTGACTTAGCACACTTCATTTTCACTCGCCAGAATACGGAAAGGCGGCGGATTAATGCCTCCTTTGTGGATGGGGGATGATGGGGAGCATCATCTGGAATCGTTCAGCACTCACCACACTTTTTGTTCGCTTAACTTTAACCCTCGCACGTTCAGGAGCGTATCACATTGCCACCCATTTTTCGCGACCGCGGAACAAACGTCATTGGTTAGCATGTGGCCTCTTAGTGTAACTCGCGGGGGGGGGGTCTTATTTTTGCGATGCTCGCACTCTCGACTAGAGTTTCCACTTTCTGGCGCAGTGGCAGGACACGGCAACCCGTAATCCTGGGAACATGAGCCTTTTGCTGTACAATGCGAGGATTTTCCGTTCCACTGCCGTGCCAGTGCCGGTACCCCTAGTAATAAAATTAAGGCATATATCTAAAATTGTCTTGATGTTGAACTGAATTGTCCAAGATTACCAGGAAAAAGGGCTTAACCAATGATGTGTGGAATAACTTTGAAACGTAGAGACTGAGATGCTGTCAGTGTGTGAAATGTTTTGCATCTCTGGTATTGCTTACTTTCGTCATCAATCATGATTTCCCTCGTTGTTTAGATGGTCCCTATTTATCCCCATGCTTTTCTATGTGCCATCATCCAGCTTACTGTGCCATGTGTCGTGCGGTGCCAGAACCTGCTGTGCCCGTGCTACGTCTCATGCCAGTGTTTCGAAGAAAAAGTGAACAACTCTATTCTCGATTCTTATCGGGTCATCCATCAGTGGCCTAATCGGGGAGTGACCTGTAACCTAGAACACTATTGAGGGATATAATCCCTCCGTACCCATATTCAGGTTTTAAAAATAATTAGCGACAACATTGCGTGCAAAATACCAAAGGCAAATTACCGTTTGACCCGATGACATCACATGGGTTACTTTTTTGCTTCTTAGCTTTACCTTAGTCGTTTCTCTCTTCACTACAGGTTAACTTTTGGCTGTATCTTAAACGGTTTGTGAGATATACTTCATGCACATTTAGCAACTGCACTAGATGACGTCACCTGATTTTGGTGTACCCCAACTGCGTTAAGTTAGTAGACTGCACCTCAACATTTGACATGCACGTTCATCAATTGTCGGGTTATATGATAAATTGCCGAAGTGATTCTTTAGACTGATTATGAGTTATTTCAGAAAACCTTAGAGGGTCTAAGTAATCCCTCCACTGCCAGGTCCAAGCTAATGTAAAATATTCATTCGTTACCCGAAGTATACAAATGGGCATTAATCGCGACAGGTGATCACATGCACCACGCTAGCTTTTGTTTCGCTTCGCTAACATTCCCCGTTTGTAAATACTTGGAGAAGTAAACCACATCTGTCAAATTTCTGGATAAGGTGACAAAATGCAAGGCAATGCAATGCACTGCAAATGTAACGCAAACTCCATCAGTAAACTTTCCGTCTCCTTTTATGTCAGGCTACTGACTTGAAATCTAGCCCTTCACTTTATTCGGCGACTACTCCGATGGACCATAGCAATGGATGCAACGGATGTCTCTCACCAAATAAGTTAAAATCTCCCCATGCCATTGCATGTTGACGACGGATACTGGATGCGGGTAGCGACGAACACAGCCCAAAGCGGTGGTCTATGCCCTGTTGTGTTCAGCTCCATTTATAAAGAAGTGAATTGACCGAATCTGCCGTCGAATTGGCCGCTGAATGCCACGTTGCATTTGACAGGTGAATCAGCATCTTAAGGCTGGTTTGCTGACAAACACGAGGAGCAGTGCTTATGAATTAATCCAAGCCACGGCTATTATGTACGAAATGTGTATACAATATTTTG
>JAOTOL010000457.1:0-70020 GCA_034440575.1 Imbricaverruca yamaguchii | reverse complement strand
TAGATGGTCCCATCAGCTATACCAAGCAGCGACGCCGAAACCCGCGACGTTCTTCCGTAGTCGCGAAAAAATGGATGCATTGACACCCGCCTAACCCTTCGCAGCCCCACACGGGCGGAGGTTAATGTGCATGAAGCGAAATTGCGCTCAGTTCGGAATGCATTTGTGTAATGATTTCCCTCCCCCAAAAAGGAAAAGAAAAGAAACGATGGCATGCAACAGTCACCCCTGCCGCATTATGGCGAAAGCAAACCAAGTGGACCACAGCAATGCGCTATTTTACATGTTACTTCAGTACAAAAATACGTACGCTTATTGGCATATTGGCAACTTTCCTTCGTGCTCGCTTAACCCGGCTTAGGCTCAAACAGATATGATCATAAATGTTAGCTAAAGCAGATCAGCCTAAGTAACAGGTCTTGTGATGATGCCAGCCTTAACCCGCGCACGTCGGGGGGGGTGGCAGATATCTGCACCCCCCCACGGTTTTTCCTCATTTGCCGCCAAACTAATAGGGTTAGCAAGGCCAAACCTCGCGTAGCTGTTCATTGGTCTCTTCTGCATATCCTCATACACTTTTAATCCTGGGTCATATCAGGTCAGGTCGCCAGGTCAGTCGAAGTGACCCAACCACACTCGGAATTCTAGGTGGCATACCTTCCACAATAATTGGGCGATTGATTTCAAACTTATAGCACGTCATGATCTCATGAGGGATCAAAATAGGTATATCGGTTTTTTTGGTTGTATCTGAGTCCCACCTGATCTGGTCGAATTTGACCTGATGGCCCAGTGACCTGAATGTTGACCTGAGCGAAAAAAATGACCGAAACACTTTCGATAGAGCCAGTCACCAGCTACCCAACGCCGTTTTCCGTTTGTCGCTAGCTAGCATAGTTCCGGAGATTTTAAGGGGGCAGACATCTGCCCCCCCTGGACATGCGAAGTTGGCGCGGACCGCCGGACGTGCATTAAATTTGGAAGTTATACATTAACCCTCCCAGTCATTTCGGCCAGATCCTCACACCCCGTCTCAGGAAGGATTCATTATATGCACCTCCAATATCCAAACCAAACGTCGCACGAAACCGAAAAATGTCCATTGGACCATTGGAAAGCGTGGGTTAAGATGTAGGCCCAAAGATGTCTCAAAATGTACTTCGCTTAAATCTTCATGTGGGGGACGAGATGTTCCTACCCTCTGTTGCGCATGTCCAACATGAGATGCAAATGTCCAATTGCAAGGTATGTCCATAATAGCTGCCTCAGCTCCTAACCTCCAATCCTCAGCCCTGTCATATCCCACAATACCGGTAAAAATCGGCCTAACCAAAGCGCCAATTAGTTTCCTCAAGCGCGCTGGCGGCGGAAGCCAACTCAGCACCCTACCGACGACCGGCCCGTCCTGCCTTGCACCAAGCTGCACGCATGAGTGGTGTCAAGTTGCAAACATGAGCGCGACGCGTCTGCACTGCAACTTTCGGCTTGCTCACACTTTGTCTGCGCAGAACGCAAATACACACCTCCTGGATACACCGGTCACATATATGGTTAAAACAGAGGGTGGGGAGAAAATCCGTCTGGAGACTGGTAAGCATCTGAAAATGCTTCAGACGAAGTTTGAGAACTGAGGACGTCAAAAATGCCCTCGCTATACACATCACGTCCCCGGTTGTCAGGTGTGCAAACAGAAAATGGCCTCGGTTTGCACGAAGTACAAGTAGAAGTACACGTGTACACATACATTGCACATACAACGCACATACACACGTGTACACACACTTTCCTATTAGCTTCTCTTGTAAAATTAAATACTCTTTAAAGACGGCGCAAATGACCTTTATGGTCCGACACGTCTCTGCAAAGCACTCCCCTTCCCCAACTACATATTGTGCTGCATAACAGAACCTCGACCGCGTCATGTATGCCGGAGACGAAGCTCTCACCGGACATCCCGGCTTATCGGGGGAAAACTACTGGGGTCTTCGCAAACGCAGCGAGGCCGATGCCGTTGTACATGGGGGCGTCATGTCATGCGGCGCACTGCATGACGGTGTCCCCCGCTCGGTACCTCGCTCTCAGCACTGCTCTGCAGGAAGCGTCCGCCAGTCTGTTGTTGGCCACAACTCTCAGTGCAGAAGACAACGCTGCCACCTCGGCGCCATGGTTCACATCAAAACATATGAAGATTCACCCAGCCAAAACCAAACCCCCACTTCTGCAGCATCAGCATCATTGAATAAAACGCGAGTCCTCCGTTAAACTTCTGAGTGCAGGTCTTGTAAAACTGGGATTTATTTTGTCGATGCGTCACCCGCTTCGGCTATATTGCGCACATAACTAAGGACAGCAAACCTTAAACGAGCGGAACATGTGAACGCCATTGAAGTAGTATTGGAACAAGACAAAACTCTCAGGCAAACACTCGCTCTTCCTTCCATCACCCAAACAACACCCCACAAACCAAAAAAAAAACAACCACCAAAATCCCCCACCCACCCATAAAAAAAACTTTTTAAAAAACAACAAACCACATAAACCCCAACCCATAATAAACATATATTAACCTTTTCAATAACTCCTCAACCACCCCCTAAGCCCCCTCCACAACAACACACACCCCCCCCCCCCCCCATCCCCAAAAACCCCCCTCCCCCCCCCCCAACACCAACAGAACCAACCTCAACCCCCGCCAACAATCACGACAGACGCACCAGTCCTGACCTGCCGCCACCATCAACACCACGACAGACGCACCAGTCCTGACCCGTCGCCACCATTACCTCTTCATCAACATCCCGACAGGCACGGCGATCAGCATCAGCAGCATTCCGAGGAGACCGATGTCTTCCAAGTTGGTCTGAAACAGACCAGGGCCATTATGTATATACAAAACCTTTACGCAACCTTTACTCAGACATGGTGACACTAGTAACTAGCACTGAAGTCGAATGCGAGGCTTAACGAAATGTGGGATTTCAGGGACGGACGCTCCAAGGCAAATTCGCTTCTAATAACCAGATGCATGGTGGCAAGTGTGCAGCACTGGTGCACTTGTGCGGAACACGCACCAGTACATGCTGACCCACCCGCTGCAGCCGAAGCTGACCTACCTGCCGCAGCTGGCGATGACCGGCCTCCACCATGCCGGGGTGCCTGTCCTCCAGCTGACGCGTCACACCACGCACGTGGTCCCGGCAGTTCTCCAGCAGCAGCGAGTACCACCTGCCGTCAACGGACCACCAGACCATCAGAATACCATCAGACCAGCGCGTCATCAGAACACCTGCCACCAGCAGACCAGACCACCAACAGCAGCACGTCATCAGACCACCTGCCGCCAGCAGGCTATCAGACCATCAGACCATCAGGCTACCAACAGCAGCACATCATCAGACCACCTGCCGCCAGCAGGCTATCAGACCATCAGACCATCAGGCTACCAACAGCAGCACATCATCAGACCACCTGCCGCCAGCAGACCATCAGACCATCAGGCTACCAACAGCAGCACATCATCAGACCACCTGCCGCCAGCAGACCGACCACAAAGCACTCATCAACCACCGTCCCACAGACCACCGCCGCCAGAGGCTATCAGACCATCAGACCATCAGGCTACCAACAGCAGCACATCATCAGACCACCTGCCGCCAGCAGGCTATCAGACCATCAGACCATCAGGCTACCAACAGCAGCACATCATCAGACCACCTGCCGCCAGCAGACCAGACCACCAACAGCAGCACGTCATCAGACCACCTGTCGCCAGTAGACCAGACCACCAACAGCAGCACGTCATCAGACCACCTGCCGCCAGGAGGCTATCAGACCATCAGACCATCAGGCTACCAACAGCAGCACATCATCAGACCACCTGCCGCCAGCAGACCATCAGACCATCAGGCTACCAACAGCAGCACATCATCAGACCACCTGCCGCCAGCAGACCATCAGACCATCAGGCTACCAACAGCAGCACATCATCAGACCACCTGCCGCCAGCAGGCTATCAGACCATCAGACCATCAGGCTACCAACAGCAGCACATCATCAGACCACCTGCCGCCAGCAGACCATCAACCAACAGCAGCACATCATCAGACCACCTGCCGCCAGCAGGCTATCAGACCATCAGACCATCAGGCTACCAACAGCAGCACATCATCAGACCACCTGCCGCCAGCAGACCATCAGGCCAGCGAGTCACCAGCCGCCACCGTGCTCAGTCCATCCCTGCCGCCAGCAGGCCAGCGAGTCACCAGCCGCCACCGTGCTCAGTCCACCCCTGCCGCCAGCAGGCCAGCGAGTCACCAGCCGCCACCGTGCTCAGTCCACCCCTGCCGCCAGCAGGCCAGCGAGTCACCAGCCGCCACCGTGCTCAGTCCACCCCTGCCGTCAGCAGGCCAGCGAGTCACCAGCCGCCACCGTGCTCAGTCCACCCCTGCCGCCAGCAGACCAGCGAGTCACCAGCCGCCACCGTGCTCAGTCCACCCCTGCCGCCAGCAGGCCAGCGAGTCACCAGCCGCCACCGTGCTCAGTCCACCCCTGCCGCCATCAGGCCAGCGAGTCACCAGCCGCCACCGTGCCCAGTCCACCCCTGCCGCCATCAGGCCAGCGAGTCACCAGCCGCCACCGTGCTCAGTCCACCCCTGCCGTCAGCAGGCCAGCGAGTCACCAGCCGCCACCGTGCTCACCCCCGCCGTCCACCAGCCGCCACCGTGCTCCCACCCCTGCCGCCAGCAGGCCAGCGAGTCACCAGCCGCCACCGTGCTCAGTCCACCCCTGCCGTCAGCAGGCCAGCGAGTCACCAGCCGCCACCGTGCTCAGTCCACCCCTGCCGTCAGCAGGCCAGCGAGTCACCAGCCGCCACCGTGCTCAGTCCACCCCTGCCGTCAGCAGGCCAGCGAGTCACCAGCCGCCACCGTGCTCAGTCCACCCCTGCCGCCAGCAGGCCAGCGAGTCACCAGCCGCCACCGTGCTCAGTCCACCCCTGCCGCCAGCAGGCCAGCGAGTCACCAGCCGCCATCGTGCTCAGTCCACCCCTGCCGCCAGCAGGCCAGCGAGTCACCAGCCGCTATTGTGCTCAGTCCACCCCTCCCCCAGCAGGCCAGCGAGTCACCAGCCGCTATCGTGCTCGGTCCACCCTGCCGCCATCAGGCCAGCGAGTCACCAGCCGCCACCGTGCTCAGTCCACCCGGCCGCCAGCAGGCCAGCGAGTCACCAGCCGCCACTGTGCTCAGTCCACCCCTGCCGCCAGCAGGCCAGCGAGTCACCAGCCGCCACCGTGCTCAGTCCACCCGGCCGCCAGCAGGCCAGCGAGTCACCAGCCGCCACCGTGCTCAGTCCACCCCTGCCGCCAGCAGGCCAGCGAGTCACCAGCCGCCACTGTGCTCAGTCCACCCGGCCGGCTTGCTGCACTCGTGCTGTTAACTTATCCGCGATGAAATTCGACGGAATCGAAGAAGATTCAAAGCCATGCCGGAAACACACACTGCACGAATGTGACGGACCACGTCGCTTCAGCGGCTGAACTAGCTCAGTTCCTGTACCGGGTTGCTGTTTTCTACTTGAATTATCTCTCACAGTGACACACAATGTTCTCAGCTTCGCACTGCGAGGGGTAGACTCGACCCCCTCCCCTCGTCAGCATTTGCTTTCGGCTGAGTAGAGATGGCAAAAACGGCATAATACCATGCTCGAACTCTCATATTCACTCGGAAATTGTTTGTGTAGATGTGTTAGTGGACGTTTCCGGTCCGCTTAGACAGGACAGCACGCGGGGTGCGCCACCCCCTCGGTATACCGTAGTCCTCCCACACGGAGCCTAACATCATTACGTGTATGAAACTTGAGGTCATCGGTTATGTCAGGGTTCGGTGCGAGGGCAAATGTGATGAACTCTTCAAGCCGACAATTCTGAAGTAAACCGCAGGAAAAGACAATGTATGGATGAATGCAAAGCTAGATATTGTGCGCTTTTAAAAATGTAAACAGATCAAACGTAAAGACAACCTTTTCCAAACAATTATATCCAACATCAATGTAAAATTTTCAGAAACAAAATATAAAATTGTAAAAAGATCTTAGACCTACTAAAGTGGGAACGAAATTCATGGCCAAAATTATCCAAGTCAGCCAGGGCTCAACTATATTTGCTGTTGCTCCATAGTCTCCATGGCGCTGCGGAACGTATCGGGTCTTCTCCTCGTGTCCTCACCTGGTGTTGACATCAACCTTGAAGAACACCATCAGAGGAGAAAATCTTTCTTTACAGATACTTCAGTTCAAAAAGCATATAACTAAAGCCAATATTACGCATGAAAGATGATAACCCTGGTGGGTGGACGGTCATCGGCAGCTGTAGGAGGGGCCAACGGCAGCTGTAGGTGGGGCCAGCGGCAGCTGTAGGAGGGGCCAACGGCAGCTGTAGGTGGGGCCAGCGGCAGCTGTAGAAGGGGCTAACGGCAGCTGTATGAGGGGCCAGCGGCAGCTGTGGGAGCGGTCGACGGCAGCTGTAGGAGGGGCCAGCGCAGGTGGACGTCGGCGGCAGCTGTAGGAGCGGTCGGCGGCAGCTGTAGGAGGGCCAGCGGCAGCTGTGGTAGCGGTCGACGGCAGCTGTAGGTGGGGCCAGCGGCAGCTGTAGAAGGGGCTAACGGCAGCTGTATGAGGGGCCAGCGGCAGCTGTGGGAGTGGTCGACGGCAGCTGTAGGAGGGGCCAGCGGCAGCTTTAGGAGAGAGCCAGCCGGCCGGTTGGCCCAACCTCACCTCTTGGGCGTCAGCAGCGTCTCCAGGTCGTGCCGCGCGGCGTCGTAGTCGGCGCAACACTCCAGCACGTGCGCCACCGGCCGGCCCACGTAGCTCACGTTACCCAGCTGGTCCGCTGACTCGACCGTGATCTTGGCGGGAGCCAGCACCAGACTCTGCACATACTGCAGCAAGTTCTCGCCCTCTGCAGGCAGCGGTCATTGGGCTCCAGCAGATGCCACTGGCGGAGGAATGAGGTGGAAGATACGAGGACAGGGTCCACGGACGGGCATCCATTTGGAGGGGAGAGGCAACACGTCATATTCTAGTGTACGCTCATGGTACAGCTGCAGGAGACATTGTGGGCGGCACGTGATGGTCTAGTGTACGCTCATGGTACAGCTGCAGGAGACATTGTGGGCGGCACGTGATGATCAATAAGGGACATTTGTTCGGGTGGCGCTAACAAGCACAGATTAATACTGAACTTTTAACTTACTGTTTAAAAGTCCAATGTTCGGTGTTTCAACAGAGAAAGGCCCGTTCCTTCTGGGCCACATAGCAGTCGATATTGCAAGAGACCTCACTTGTTTTTCATACCCAACTGTCCCCCAGCCGACCTGCCCTGACTGAGGTCTGTCCCCCAGCCGACCTGCCCTGACTGAGGTCTGTCCCCCAGCCGACCTGCCCTGACTGAGGTCTGTCCCCCCAGCCGACCTGCCCTGACTGCGATCTGTCTGCCCCCCCCCCCAGCCGACCTTCCCAGCTGACTGCGGAGCGTCTCCAGCATGTCCGAGGCACGAGATCGGCCGAAGCCAGCACTATTCTGAACCTGAGCAATCTGCCAACAAATCAGCCAGAGACGAGTCAACCCAGTCGCATGTCCGGACCGGAGCGCAATGATGGAGTCAGTGCAGTCGTTGCCGCCCAAACCGGCGCACACGAATGTGGCGCCGCTGTGCCAAGACGCGGCACTGACTCTCCCCCGCGGAGCTAACTGTAGCTGCTGTTGCCACAGCTCTCCCGTGTCGCTTGGGGAAGTTGTCCCAAGAAATCTGCCCAAGAAAAAAAAATAAACCACGAATGGGCGCCCGCGATTCAAGGCTGGAACAAAATTGAACAGACAAACTGGAACGAGGAAGGGAGGCAGGCCGGCACTGGCCGACGTCGTTTCGTGGTGGAGATGAGGGCGCTGGCTCTGGTGAGTCGCCGCGCACCCACCGCGTCCCGGCAGCGGCGGACAGCCATGTCACGAGCGATAAGGCCGGAGCCGGCGGCAGCGGCGGACAGTCGTGTCACGAGCGATAAGGCGGGAGCCGGCGGCAGCGGCGGACAGCCATGTCACGAGCGATAAGGCCGGAGCCGGCGGCAGCGGCGGACAGTCGTGTCACGAGCGATAAGGCCGGAGCCGGCGGCAGCGGCGGACAGCCGTGTCACGAGCGATAAGGCCGGAGCCGGCGGCAGCGGCGGACAGTCGTGTCACGAGCGATAAGGCCGGAGCCGGCGGCAGCGGCGGACAGTCATGTCACGAGCGATAAGGCCGGAGCCGGCGGCAGCGGCGGACAGTCGTGTCACGAGCGATAAGGCCGGAGCCGGCGGCAGCGGCGGACAGCCATGTCACGAGCGATAAGGCCGGAGCCGGCGGCAGCGGCGGACAGCCATGTCACGAGCGATAAGGCCGGAGCCGGCGGCAGCGGCGGACAGCCATGTCACGAGCGATAAGGCCGGAGCCGGCGGCAGCGGCGGACAGCCATGTCACGAGCGATAAGGCCGGAGCCGGCGGCGGACAGCCATGTCACGAGCGATAAGGCCGGAGCCGGCGGCAGCGGCGGACAGCCGTGTCAAATAAGGCCGGAGCCGGCGGCAGCGGCGACAGCCATGTCACGAGCGATAAGGCCGGAGCCGGCGGCAGCGCGGACAGCCATGTCACGAGCGATAAGGCCGGAGCCGGCGGCAGCGGCGGACAGTCGTGTCACGAGCGATAAGGCCGGAGCCGGCGGCAGCGGCGACACCATGTCACGAGCGATAAGGCCGGAGCCGGCGGCGCGGCGGACAGCCATGTCACGAGCGATAAGGCCGGGCCGGCGGCGGACAGTCGTGTCACGAGCGATAAGGCCGGAGCCGGCGGCAGCGGGGAACGCACACGTGTCACGGCGATAAGGCCGGAGCCGGCGGCAGCGGCGGACAGCCATGTCACGAGCGATAAGGCCGGAGCCGGCGGCGGACAGTCGTGTCACGAGCGATAAGGCCGGAGCCGGCGGCAGCGGCGGACAGCCATGTCACGAGCGATAAGGCCGGAGCCGGCGGCAGCGGCGGACAGCCATGTCACGAGCGATAAGGCCGGAGCCGGCGGCAGCGGCGGACAGTCGTGTCACGAGCGATAAGGCCGGAGCCGGCGGCAGCGGCGGACAGCCATGTCACGAGCGATAAGGCCGGAGCCGGCGGCGGGGACAGCCATGTCACGAGCGATAAGGCCGGAGCCGGCGGCAGCGGCGGACAGCCATGTCACGAGCGATAAGGCCGGAGCCACGGCGGCCAGCCATGTCACGAGCGATAAGGCCGGAGCCGGCGGCAGCGGACAGCCATGTCACGAGCGATAAGGCCGGAGCCGGCGGCAGCGGCGGACAGCCATGTCACGAGCGATAAGGCCGGAGCCGGCGGCGCATGTCACGAGCGATAAGGCCGGAGCCGGCGGCGGACAGCCATGTCACGAGCGATAAGGCCGGAGCCGGCGGCGCGGCGACAGCCATGTCACGAGCGATAAGGCCGGAGCCGGCGGCAGCGGCGGACAGCCATGTCACGAGCGATAAGGCCGGAGCCGGCGGCAGCGGCGGACAGCCATGTCACGAGCGATAAGGCCGGAGCCGGCGGCAGCGGCGGACAGTCGTGTCACGAGCGATAAGGCCGGAGCCGGCGGCAGCGGCGGACAGTCATGTCACGAGCGATAAGGCCGGAGCCGGCGGCAGCGGCGGACAGTCGTGTCACGAGCGATAAGGCCGGAGCCGGCGGCAGCGGCGGACAGTCGTGTCACGAGCGATAAGGCCGGAGCCGGCGGCAGCGGACAGCCATGTCACGAGCGATAATAAGGCCGGAGCCGGCGGCAGCGGCGGACAGCCATGTCACGGGCGATAAGGCCGGAGCCGGCGGCATCGGCGGACAGCCATGTCACGAGCGGCAACACCCCGGCGTCACGTCCGCGTCACCACGGGACTGCCGGCCAGACCTGGCGCAACATTCTATTATTTAATATGTTAATATTTTTTAATATATTTATTTGAAGATTTTTTTAATGCTAAAGTAGACCTTATGAGCCTGATCCGCTTTAATGGTCGGTAGGGTTAGTTGGGACTTCACGCTAGTGTTGTATTAAAATTGTACCAGGATACATTCGGAGCCTCACTTGATACATGCCTCCCGATAATGTCGGGCTGGTGGTATGTAGTGCAGTGCCCTGCAATTCTGAAATATGAGTAGAAACCCACACTTAATGGCAATCATCCTTGAATTCACTTTTGCCTTTTTATAACATAAAGTGCTCCAATTTTGGTTTTTCCCCAGGTTATCGGAGAAATAGTGTTGCGCCTTTAAGAATTCACTTTGATATCTTCAATAATTCAGAATATTATAATATTATAAGAATACAAGACTAATATTTAATACTTAAAAAATTATTTGTTGCATCTTTAAAAGCACTTATGGCTTCCGGCAGCAGCGCTGCCGCCTGATAGACAGCAGATGGTCTACTGACATCACCAGCACCAAATAGTGAACCAGGGTCATAAAAAGTAACTCGTCAATAGGCAATATTCCCATACCTTTACACATTATGGCTCTGTTCCTAACCCTGCTCCGGGCTGCTCGGAGCAACTTGGAGTAGCTGCTCCGTGATCCAGTGCGTTTTTGGAGCAGAACGGAGTAGCTCCAATCTACTCCAACTTACCCCAACTCACTCCGGCCGAGAGCAGGGGCAGCTTGGAGCAGCTTGGAGTAGCACGAATGTGGCACTGACAATACACTTGCGAAGCGCTTTGGGGAACCTGCGTGAATAAGTTTCGAACATCTGCGTCATATATGTAACCATAATGAAGCACAAACAGCTGATTTTTACTCCAAGTTACTCCGGACGTTCCAGCGCTCGCTTTTACCGAGCCTGCTCCGAACTGCTCCAAGTTGCTCCAAGACCCTATGTTAACCCGCGCACGTCCGAGGGGGCAGATATCTGCCCCCCCCCCTCCGGTTTTTCCTCATTTGCCGCCAAACTAATAGGGTTAGCAAGGCCAAACCTCGTATAGATACATTTTTAATCCTGGGTCATCTCAGGTCAGGTCACCAGGTCAGGCGAAGTGACCAAACTACACGGAGTTATAGGTGGCATAACTTCCACAATAATTGGGCGATTGATTTCAAACCTATAGCATGTCATGATCTCATCAGGGATCATAACATGTATATCTGGGTTTTTTCGTAGCATTGACCTTAGGTCAGGTCCCTGCTATGCCGTCCCTGTTATATGACTATGGTAAAATATACAAATGTTTCCTAGTTACATACTTGCGCTCGGAATGATCTCACAACGGTTGTGGCATGAAGATGGAAGCTATGCTCAATGTTACCGTAGACATTTTTGCTCAGTGACCTCACCAAGGTATCTGAGGTCACCTGAGATCACTACACATTTATGCGCAGTACATCGCACTGCATTGAGCTAGAAGGCTGAAATTACCGTCATTGTGCTCGTATCAAGATGTGTCGATTGATACCTTACATAACCTCCCTAGGCCTTGACCTGAGGTCATGACTTCATGACCTTGACCTGCGTTTCGGTTGACCTGACCTTAAATTACATCGCCTATTGTCGGTAGCGTATTTCAAGGACTGTCGAATAGCGTTCGCCATTTGTTTCTATCTGTTACAGGTCCTGAGCTATGTGTAAATATCTGAGTCCCAACCGATCTGGTCGAATTTGACCTATGATGACCCAGTGACCTGAATGTTGACCTGAGCGAAAAATTACCAAACACTTTCGATAGAGTCCGTCACCAGTTATCCAACGCCGTTTTCCGTTTGTCGCTAGCCATCATAGTGCCCAACCGGGGGGGGCAGACATCTGCCCCCCCCCCCGGACATGCGAAGTTGGCGCGTACCGCCGGACGTGCGAGTGTTGACATCAGTTGGCTTTTGACATTACCATCCACCCTCCACTCTACGAGTTTTTTTCCTAAATATTTCGGGACACTGGTGTGGTGGCATCCGACCGGCCCTGTACATAGACGAGCGCCGGCGGCGGTCCAGATATCAATCCAGATATCAAACACCAGCGGCGCATACCAGCACCACGCCCGTCACTGAGCATCGTGACGGCCCACAACCTGAGCCATTCCTGGCAGCACCACCCACGAGGTGCACTCACGAGGGGCCGTGTGTCCGAGTGGAAGAGCACCGGCTTCACCAATATGTGGGGCGGTGGCGACGGGCGGCGGCCAGCTCGGCAGCGTCGGCTCGACAGCAGCGGCTCGACACGAGGTGTGCACACTGCACGGGCTAACAATCACCCCTCACGCGCTGCACGAGGCCGCCGGCAACCGCAAGTCCACCCTGCACAGGTCCGGACCTCGGGCGGAGGGACAGACACCCCGCACAGGTCCCGACCTCGGGCGGAGGGACAGACACCCCGCACAGGTCCGGACCTCGGGCGGAGGGACAGACACCCCACACAGGTCCGGACCTCGGGCGGAGGGACAGACACCCCGCACAGGTCCGGACCTCGGGCGGAGGGACAGACACCCCGCACAGGTCCGGACCTCGGGCGGAGGGACAGACACCCCGCACAGGTCCGGACCTCGGGCGGAGGGACAGACAACCCGCACAGGTCCGGACCACGGGCGGAGGGACAGACACCCCGCACAGGTCCGGACCTCGGGCGGAGGGACAGACACCCCGCACAGGTCCGGACCTCGGGCGGAGGGACAGACACCCCGCACAGGTCCGGACCTCAGGCGGAGGGACAGACACCCCGCACAGGTCCGGACCTCGGGCGGAGGGACAGACACCCCGCACAGGTCCGGACCTCGGGCGGAGGGGCGACACCCCGCACAGGTCCGGACCGGGCGGCCGCACAGGGAGGGGACAGACACCCCGCACAGGTCCGGACCTCGGGCGGAGGGACAGACACCCCGCACAGGTCCGGACCTCGGGCGGAGGGACAGACACCCCGCACAGGTCCGGACCTCGGGCGGAGGGACAGACACCCCGCACAGGTCCGGACCTCGGGCGGAGGGACAGACACCCGCACAGGTCGGACCTCGGGCGGAGGGACAGACACCCGCACAGGTCCGACCTCGGGCGGAGGGACAGACACCCCGCACAGGTCGGACCCGGAGGGACAGACACCCCGCACAGGTCCGGACCTCGGGCGGAGGGACAGACACCCCGCACAGGTCCGGACCTCGGGCGGAGGGACAGACACCCCGCACAGGTCCGGACCTCGGGCGGAGGGACAGACACCCCGCACAGGTCCGGACCTCGGGCGGAGGGACAGACAACCCGCACAGGTCCGGACCCCGGGCGGAGGGCGGACAGACACCCCGCACAGGTCCGGACCTCGGGCGGAGGGACAGACACCCCGCACAGGTCCGGACCCCGGGCGGAGGGGCAGACACCCGCACAGGTCGGACCTCGGGCGGAGGGACAGACACCCGCACAGGTCCGGACCTCGGGCGGAGGGACAGACACCCCGCACAGGTCCGGACCTCGGGCGGAGGGACAGACACCCCGCACAGGTCCGGACCTCGGGCGGAGGGACAGACACCCCGCACAGGTCCGGACCTCGGGCGGAGGGACAGACACCCCGCACAGGTCCGGACCTCGGGCGGAGGGACAGACACCCCGCACAGGTCCGGACCTCGGGCGGAGGGACAGACACCCCGCACAGGTCCGGACCTCGGGCGGAGGGACAGACACCCCGCACAGGTCCGGACCTCGGGCGGAGGGACAGACACCCCGCACAGGTCCGGACCTCGGGCGGAGGGACAGACACCCCGCACAGGTCCGGACCTCGGGCGGAGGGACAGACACCCCGCACAGGTCCGGACCTCGGGCGGAGGGACAGACACCCCGCACAGGTCCGGACCTCGGGCGGAGGGACAGACACCCCGCACAGGTCCGGACCTCGGGCGGAGGGACAGACACCCCGCACAGGTCCGGACCTCGGGCGGAGGGACAGACAACCCCGCACAGGTCCGGACCTCAGGCGGAGGGACAGACACCCCGCACAGGTCCGGACCTCGGGCGGAGGGACAGACACCCCGCACAGGTCCGGACCTCGGGCGGAGGGACAGACACCCCGCACAGGTCCGGACCTCGGGCGGAGGGACAGACACCCCGCACAGGTCCGGACCTCGGGCGGAGGGACAGACACCCCGCACAGGTCCGGACCTCGGGCGGAGGGACAGACACCCCGCACAGGTCCGGACCTCGGGCGGAGGGACAGACACCCCGCACAGGTCCGGACCTCGGGCGGAGGGACAGACACCCCGCACAGGTCCGGACCTCGGGCGGAGGGACAGACACCCCGCACAGGTCCGGACCTCGGGCGGAGGGACAGACACCCCGCACAGGTCGGACCTCGGGCGGAGGGACAGACACCCCGCACAGGTCCGGACCTCGGGCGGAGGGACAGACACCCGCACAGGTCCGGACCTCGGGCGGAGGGACAGACACCCCGCACAGGTCCGGACCTCGGGCGGAGGGACAGACACCCCGCACAGGTCCGGACCTCGGGCGGAGGGCAGACACCCCGCACAGGTCCGGACCTCGGGCGGAGGGACAGACAACCCGCACAGGTCCGGACCTCGGGCGGAGGGACAGACACCCCGCACAGGTCCGGACCTCGGGCGGAGGGACAGACACCCCGCACAGGTCCGGACCTCGGGCGGAGGGACAGACACCCCGCACAGGTCCGGACCTCGGGCGGAGGGACAGACACCCCGCACAGGTCCGGACCTCGGGCGGAGGGACAGACACCCCGCACAGGTCCGGACCTCGGGCGGAGGGACAGACACCCCGCACAGGTCCGGACCTCGGGCGGAGGGACAGACACCCGCACAGGTCCGGACCTCGGGCGGAGGGACAGACACCCCGCACAGGTCGGACCTCGGGCGGAGGGACAGACACCCCGCACAGGTCCGGACCTCGGGCGGAGGGACAGACACCCCGCACAGGTCCGGACCTCGGGCGGAGGGACAGACACACCGCACAGGTCCGGACCTCGGGCGGAGGGACAGACAACCCGCACAGGTCCGGACCTCGGGCGGAGGGACAGACACCCCGCACAGGTCCGGACCTCGGGCGGAGGGACAGACACCCCGCACAGGTCCGGACCTCGGGCGGAGGGACAGACACCCCGCACAGGTCCGGACCTCGGGCGGAGGGACAGACACCAACACAGGTCCGGACCTCGGGCGGAGGGACAGACACCCCGCACAGGTCCGGACCTCGGGCGGAGGGACAGACACCCCGCACAGGTCCGGACCTCGGGCGGAGGGACAGACACCCCGCACAGGTCCGGACCTCGGGCGGAGGGACAGACACCCCGCACGGCGGCCTCGGGCGGAGGGACGACACCCGCACAGGTCCGGACCTCGGCGGAGGGACAGACACCCCGCACAGGTCCGGACCTCGGGCGGAGGGACAGACACCCCGCACAGGTCCGGACCTCGGGCGGAGGGACGACCCGCACCCGCACAGGTCGGACCTCGGGCGGAGGGACAGACACCCGCACAGGTCGGACCGGGCGGAGGGCGCGGCGACTGAGCAGAGGTCCGGACCTCGGGCGGAGGGACAGACAACCTGCACAGGTCCGGACCTCGGGCGGAGGACAGACACCCCGCACAGGTCGGACCTCGGGCGGAGGGACAGACAACCCGCACAGGTCCGGACCCCGGGCGGAGGGACAGACACCCCGCACAGGTCCGGACCTCGGGCGGAGGGACAGACACCCCGCACAGGTCCGGACCTCGGGCGGAGGGACAGACACCCCGCACAGGTCCGGACCACGGGCGGAGGGACAGACACCCCGCACAGGTCCGGACCTCAGGCGGAGGGACAGCCACCCCGCACAGGTCCGGACCTCGGGTGGAGGGGCCGAGACCCCTGGCGACTGAGCAGAGGTCCGGACTCCAAGCGGTGGGACCGAAATAATCAGGCAAACACTGCGCCCACTAAAATCGTCCAGAAGCCAACAAGGACCTATGTGATAATGCGGCCTGACCGCAGCCACACCATTCAGCACATCACGGATCCGGATACCAATACATCAGACTGCCAGGCATTGCTGACCGTTGACCTGAAGCCGACTCGCTGTCTGATAATGGACACGAAAAAATATGAAGGATTATGGAATCGATCCGGCCTCACCTGTCCTCACGTTGATTGTGAACAATGGAGCATTGTCAAAAAACAACAGGAAGCCAGTATGTCTGAATGGGAATTGCATCTGCTTGAAAGCAATAAACTTGAAAACTAGGCATGATTTAAGCATGTCATAGACCACATCGTGGCTAAACTGTCTTGAAGAGGACTTGACATTGAAGTTGGGCATCACTTCTGCAAAACAGAATATACTATTAGACAACCAAACAAATTGGAAACGATGAATTTTGCTCACCAACCTCCATCAGTTAACCTGTGATTATGCTGGGTGAAGAAAAAAACCAAATGATACTCATTTCATACATCATTGCAATAGAAACAACGAACAATGAAACATCTTAGCAAAACATGTCGAATAGCTTTACATCATTCAACCACATACATTACGATGTGTAATACCTACAACTCAATATGGTCAGTGTACAGTTTGGCGCGCACGGTCGAGAAACCAACGCTGGCAAAGAAAAACAAACATTCGCTACGGTTTCTGCCTGCACCAGCCGACCAAAGCCTCTGAGCTATAGACGCTATGTGCTACATCTATAGACATTCTTCGGTTTCGCTTCTGCATGTGAAATCTCACCGAGAAACGCTTTAATTCGCCCATGTACTTATTACCAAAAGAAGTTCTAGCACATCATGAGCTAAGCCTTAACCTATCATAACATGGGAACCCCATCCAAAAGCGTTGCAAGGAAGAGGAGGAAGGGCCGTCCTTCCCAACCTCATGGCGACCAAGATATTGCATTGTGCCGGCAAAAATATCGCACAATTGTATAAACGCACACGATTTTTGGCAGATGTGCCTTTCTTCGGCACCTGCTGAGTCAAACTCTGCACAACTCTTCCACCAGTTGGTACACTGGCGACGATGCACCCTGGGGCTCTGGGGCTCTGAGACAAACACGTCACACCGGAACCTGAGACAAAATCACGGCAGGATTCCACAACTCGCGCCAAAGGCCCCACAAAATCACACAGGCCCCAAAAACGCTCCCGAGCCCAGGAAACTCGTGTTGGGGCTACACAAAAAACGCCAAAGGTGCCAAGAACACTGCGCCGGGAGTACGAAAAATTGAGCAGGGACACTGAAAAATGACGCCGGAACTCACAAAAACGATCCAGACTGAGAAACATGTGGAAAATACTCCCACAAATCGCGTGGCTGCTCCCCAACAACCGCTCTGCATCCTACAATTTTCCGGTGGGGCCTGGACGTAGCGTAGGGTCCCGAAAATATCGCGCCGGGCACGAACGATGGCGCCTGTGCCACAAAATATCGCACCTGGGCCAAACAAAAAGTTGGGGCACCCACAAATCGCGCTGGGACTCCACAAATTTCGTTTGGGATCAAGAATTCGGGTGGAACACCTGGGAACATACCAGGACCCCTGGAAAAATAAATGTTGGTGCCCAAGAAATCACTCCTGAATTTTGAAAGATTACCCGGGCACATACATTTTCAGAAGACATTCCGATAAATCGCGTCGGTCCCAGAACACTCGCGTCGGAGTCTCGAACAACGCCATTATTCGTTGGATGTATGAGAGGTCCATATTTAACATAATTTGACCTCTGGTAACCTCATTATCGATCAAAATACAAGTGTAAGGTATGCTTCACGCTGTTCATGATCAGAGCTTCCTAGCAGTACTCCATTTCATCCTAGGCTATATAGATCAGAAGTTGGTGGGGACGTGGGCCTATGTGAAGCCCGCCACCCCAACCCGACGAGGATATATTTTCCAACACACCTGATGATGGAAGACTATGCTGGAGCATAAAGCATGTCCTCATAGTTGACATACATGCATATAAGCCATCACTGCAAGGTGATGATGTGTGATCTCTTAGTTTGTTCAGCCCAGGTGATGAAGCTTTAAAGATGTAGAAAATGTAGTACTTCTTGGATACAAGCAACCCCCCCCCCCTCTCAAAGCCACCCATTCTCTTTATCATCTGTGAATAACATTGAGATAGGGCTGCGGAAGAGGATGTTCAAATTTGTTGATGACATGAACTTGGTAGGAGTGGCCAACAGCAGTAATTAATCTAGTAATACACAACTAGGCTTTGGGGGGCCCAAAAAGGAGGCAGATGTCTTTCAACTGTGAAAAATGTAAGGTTATGCATCTGTGGTCTGGAGGTGAAGCTTTTAGATGAACAATGGGAAGTAAGAAACTTGAATGTTATCAAAGAGTAAAGAGATTCTGGTGTGTTAGCTTCAAATGAACTTGAAGCAGAAAATCAAGGCACCTTCACTTTACAGGCTTAACCTAGATGGGCCCTTGTGGTTCTTATTAAGTCTGGTCACCTTAGGCCTTTATTATCTTTGTGACATTCAAAGCACTGCATTGGAAAGATTTTGGAAAGTTTTTGCTGATAAAAAACCTAGCACAACCTAATCTAACCTAACAGAAGTGCTGCTTTTGACAAAAAATTAAGTTTCAAAATTTGTGTGCAATTTTTTCTACCTTTTTCAAAAATATTCAAACTTTAAAAAACCTAAACTAACCTAACACATTTGTTTGCTATATGGAGGTAAATGTGTGTAAAAACATGTCTGGTTACCACCTTAAATCACAACAATACAGCATAACCTTCCAACTTAAATATCTTCTATCTTCTAACTTCAACAACCTATCCTAACCTAGCCTGCACTAACATTCCTTGGGATAATTTTTTTTTTTAATTAATGAGAAACCATTAGTACAATTTCTGAAGCATTAAATGAAAAAAGAACCCATTCTAACACAAGTTGCTTTTGAAGACTTTCAGGAACTTTGTCACCACCCTTAACTTTAAAAGTTTGGGGATTTCTATATTTCTTCAAAAGAAAATATCTGAACTTAAAAAACCTAAACTAGCCAAACCTAACCAAAACTTACCAATTTGTTTTTTCTATGGAGATAAATGTGTTTAGAAACATGTCTTGTTAAAATCTTAAAGCACAATAATACTAGGTTTTCTTCAGAAGTTAGACATACATACCTAACTCAGCATTATTAGAGATGAAGGTAAAATTTTATTTGTTGGATATTTTAATAGTATATTTTAACATGGTTCAGTGTCCAGAGTGCAACCAAGAAGGGCCCTTGTGGCCATTCTTCATTGCAGATACATAGTTGCATTGATCTTTTTATGTCTTTATGTCTTTATGTCTAACAAGAAAGATGATGCAACCACTTATTTTATCAGTAAATATCATTAATTTAGTTTATTTTGGATAATTTTCCAAAAAAGGTGTTTTGGTAGGTACTTATTGGAATTTTGCATCAGAACACCTGTCATGCTTATGAAGTGACTGAGATGATGGTACCACTTATTTTCTGTGCAGTCATTTTTCGATTTTGTCTTTAATCTTCCAACTTACAAAAACCCATAAACTAACCTAACTCATTTTATTGCTGTATGGAGCCAAATGAAAAAGGACAGGCAAAGAAGTAGGTCCCTTCACATGCACCTACCTGATTTGGTGGCAAAGTATGCCTCAAAATTTCTGCACTGGTCCTCCAGTCTCAATGCAGGCTTTCCCGCTCTGCCTGCCAGCGTCGGCTCTTCTGGGTTATTCCCTGGCGGGCCCTCACGAAGTATGCTTGGTAGGGGCTTCAAGGAAAAGTTCGATCTACCTTCTAGAAAAGGTTTCTCGATTCCCCAGCTTCCGTCTACATACAGACCCATGCAGAGCATCGAATACTTCAAAGTTTCTAAAATATGGTAAAGTTAAACTCATCTGATGGTTCAAAACCACTAATAGGCGGAAAATCCTTCTGTTGGGGACGCTCACAGGAGCTGGCATTGGGCAAAACTGGCAAAACTCTGAACACAAGATAACTAGAGACAACAGGTACTCCAAAGTTGGCTGTTCTAGTATAGTTAGTTGAAACTAGACAAAACCTACGCCAACTGACGTCATATACCAGAAGCGCTTTTTTATTCCAGAATACTGCTGAATTATATTCTAGTTTTGGACTATACTAATAAATCTACTAAATATGGTGCTTTCATTTTAGCACAATTATGGCGCTTTTCTCACGATTAGTTTCCCCGTTGGTTTTAAAGCATATTAGTCATTCATTGAAGCTTGAATACTTTGTCTTATTCTGCTTGCGTGCTGGTGGCTTTGAACCGAAAGGCACCATACCCAGAATTAATTTATCCATGGCGTGGTTGATATTGAGAACACACCTCAGACAATTTATGCGAATTAAGGCCTTATACCCACAATGTCAACTTGGTCAGCATGTCATTGATGCAATCTGGTGATTAATGTTAGCATGTGCGTTGGCCCGCTGTCAGTTATCATATTGTTTCTGTGTGCTATATGTAATCATGCAATACTGTGCCATTCACCAACTTGTGGACAATTTGGTAATTGCTTGCCCATTGTATCATGGCTTGGCAGTAGTGGTAGTAGGGTAAGAGGTAAGAGTTTCCAAACACTTAATGCATGGAACAAATTGCTCTACTGCTGCTTTTGTGTGGCCAAACCAGTAATTGTACTGTTTACTGAATTTCAAAAAATGAAGATGGTATCCATATTCAGATGGTTATCTCTATCTAAGTCATCTAACCACTCACATAGAGCTACTTTAAACCATATAATTGTTTTGTAGGGTTGTCCCATATTCTGAACATGAAAGTGGTGGTGCAGGATTACTTCACTGTAGCTTTTGTGGTACCAATTATTAGTAGCCACTAAAAATACTGGTGTAATTGCAAAAAGAAGATCAGACCTTAAAATAAATTTTCAGGGAAATATGCACTTTTTAGTTAATATTTGAATTCTTGATATGCCTTTCCAATGCAAAGTTGATTGATGTGGTTAAAATGTGACCACTCTCACCTGTACTGTGTGAGATGTGATTTAAGGGTTCATTATTGCAGTTTTAAGTGTTTACAAGTGACGTTTTGCACATTTTTTCTTAGGCAAAGCTAAAATGAGGTTGGGATAAGTTAGGCATTTCTTTAGCTTCCTCAATTTTCAGATCGCATTGTTCATGAATGTTTTTTTCTTGGAAGCTAATTTATGTTCTCTTCTGAAAAAAGGCAAGGCAGGAGCTGTGCGAGGTTTTTACAATTGCACCTGCAGAAGAAGATTTGCATTTTAGTTGAGGTGGCATTTCAAGAAAAAATTGTAAATGCATGTTTCTGAAATGCATGCATTTCAGTTCGTAAGTGAAGTAATGCGAAATGTGTTGCTTTGAGTGGGGTAATTGGTAATGAAGGATAATGTTAAATGTATAAACAGTGCATCCAAACCAATGTCATCCATTGAATATCTTTGATATCACATATGCAACAATGCTGGTTGAGTTATCACCATAATCCTTCCCCAGTCCAAACATAACCTACCTCTTTTTTCAGGAAAAACACTGTTGTTTCTATTCTATCCTCCAAATTCCAAAAACCTTGGTATTTATATATAAGAAGCCCCAATGAAGACAACTTTTTAGACAGATGTATGGACTGAACCTCTTGAAGCTTACTAGCAACTTCTTCCCAGTTTCCTGAAAATAATTTTCCATAAACTGTGTTGAATGAAGAACAAGGCTACTTGGGAGTAGTGAAAGATCAGAAGAAGACAGGGTAGGCAGTCATGCACGGAAAGCCAAAACCAGGTTTAATTATACCAAAAAAAAAATGAATACATATATTTGCATGTGGCTATTTGTAGCATTTTTATCACGATATTCCAGCAGAATAATGGCCAGCCTTTTCTACATGGAGCAATGATAACAGATTCCCCTAGGATACAAAATGTATGCTTCCATTAACTCAGTTTCTATGTCACCAGGTTAATTAATATACTACGGTGCACAATTGATGCGAGTGTGCAATTAGGGTATAATGGATCTACAATTTCCTTCGTGAATCACGTTCAACATCCAGCATACAATATCAGTAGGTTTTAGATGACCGAACATGAGTATGTTTTAGGAGGTCCAACATCAGTTGTTTAGGTTAGATTCAGTTAGGATATTTTTGTAATTTAGGATAATTTGTAATTTGTTCTTTGTTAGTCACCAAAAATCCCATTTCCCCACACTTTCCATATTTTCCATATTATTCCATATTCTCCCCACACTTTACATAACCTCTTATATCTTATGGCGTGGGGGATAGCATGTACTGTCATTGTCAACATTAGTGTTTTTCCTAGTGTTTGAAAAAATCTTAGTTGAATGATATTAATATTATTTTTTAGTGAAATTCCTTTTTTTCTACATCAGCACATGAACTTGAACTGCCGATTTGCTGAGATTTCATTTCCCATATAAATGAATATCAGCTTCCTTCAAATCACATCAGATAATGATGTGAATTGAAGGAATGTTAAATGCTAAGCGTGGCGGTGGGGGGGATTACGTGGCCTGGTCCATGGCCAGAAAGAAACCAGCGGACCGATCGCTGAGCACCCATTTGCGTATCCCGAAGATGAACAACGAGAAGCGTTCTGGATTCGCCTCCTAAGCATTAGCGGCCTGACGGTTCCCACAGAGGAATTCCTCCACACATTCAGAGAGATGGATGCAGCGTTTTGTGTTCACCATGCCCAGGAACCCAACGATCTCATCAGACATCCAAAGGTCATTGAAAGTTTCAAATAATTCAAATAATTAAAAAAACAAATATTACACGAGACTAAACGTGCGTGTTGCAGTCGCACCGAGTGAATGTCAAGCTCAACAACTGATATGTGCCTGTGTTTGTGAAGTCGGTAGAGCGTAGCCTGTAGGTTTACACGTACTCATCGTCCCACTACGGTGCTCGTGAGTAGTCTGTGTATGTATGCATGTCGAGTTGTTCTCAGCCACAGATGTCACGATGAGGATGTTCCATCTATTCTTGTCAGTTCGTCCGATTTTATAAGGTGCCAGATATGTACGTGCTGTAATGTACGTACATATCTGGCAATCTCCTGGCAATCTGGCAGATCTGGCAATCTACGTAATGTACGTAGGTATTGTAATGTATTGCCGCAATGCAATCTCATTAAGTACCGTGGCTTATCTGCACCTGCTACCGATAACCTCTTATGTCACGCGTTTGGTGGACCCGCGGTAGCTTAGTCCGTAGGGTGTTGGGCTCTTGACCGCAAGATTATGGGTTCGAGTCCCGCAACCAGCGGAATTACCGAGTCCACCCGCGACCAATCGGTTTGAGAAGTTGGCGACACTATATGGCCTAGCAGTTAATTGCGTTGTAAAGGAACCCAAGGTTCTTTTTCTGCTTCATGTGTTTTCTTCTCCCAATATATGTCTTGCGTTGTGCTTCCTCAATATATCGTTTTAATACGCACTCTGTTGGGCGCCGGAATATATATATACACACACACACATATATATATATATATATATATATATATATATATATATATATATATATATATATATATATATATATATATATTCATGTGCGCAAAATGACGAACGCAGTCCATGCGCCCAAAATGCACATTCACTTCCACCACAGAGTACACAACCGAGAAATGGGCAGTGGGAGTGAGGGCCTTCCTCAATCTTGGCAATCTCGTTTTCTCCAGTTGCATGCTCCTCGTATTGATTGATAAACAACTTTTGTTGCCGTATTTATGTCGTGCGGTACTGCAATATGCGTGATTTTTTTTTAATTTAAAATTTAGTCCCAGTTGTTGCTGGGGTAGCTTTAGGAACCAGGGTTCTATTGCTAAGCAGAGCTTGTTGCGTGAACCCTCGCCCCACCACCCGATCCACGAATTCCTTTTCAACCGGAGAATTTTGATCGAAAGTTTAACGTGCCGTCAAAACACCGACACGGCCGCCCGGTAGCTTGTCCCCGGCCTTATCGGGCCAGTTGCCAACTCACACTCCCCGGCCTGGGGCTAAACGCGAGCGCGCGAAGCGACTCGAACTCTGTGTTGCCAGGACAGGGGAGACCAGCACAGGCCAGCGCTCTAACCAACTGAGCTACCGGGGTGGCATTTCAGGTTGCACGACGCGAATAAAGAAATCATATTTTGAAAGGAAAATATTTTCTTTAGTTAATAATAGAACACACTTAATTAAAAAGATGTATGGTATTACATGGTAATTTTCCATTCCAACCACGAATTAAACTGTTATTAAAGTTGCTTCCGAGCTGGTCTGGCATAGAAATTGCTGTTACCTCTGCAATATTGCATGCATGACAAAAGTTTGATTCACATTGCGTCAGCCACGCAGCCAATTCGTTTCGAGTGAAAATGCCGAATAACAGTGTCCAGGCCCACAGACCCTTCCTGACACGGGCGGCGGACCATCGGGGGTGGGACAGGAGAGAGGATCCCCTGAATTTAATCATTTGTGGCACTACGGCAGTGCATTGCAAATATTGAGCTAAAAACTAACGGTTGCCCTTTCCCCTCCCACCAGTACACGCCGACCAACATTAGTCCCTGCTCCTCGAGGTGTGCATATAATAACAGTACATGATTATCAAGGTGACAAAATCAACAATTGTGCATGCTGCCGAACAGTCAAATGACTGGACCCGAGCTGGAGTCAGAGCGATGCCAGTTCTAAGCTCGGTTCCACGCCTTTTACTATACACGGCGAACACACGCCACCAGGACTGCGACAAGCATTGTTTTGACAGGAGCAGACGTTTGCTAAAATATTTCGGTGACAATCCTGAACTTTCTGGAGTGCCGGCGCAAAATTAAAAAATCACGCTTTTCGTACCATGAAAGCTCGATTTAGATTCGGCAACAACTTTGTGGAACCCGTAAGCGCTAAGACCGATTTTAGATGCCCGCATGAGGACTTCGGTTCCATTATCATGCATTGTCAAAGGCTTAACCCGGAACTTTGCAAGATTGGGGAAGCATCCCCGTTCATTCCCCACCGTGGCTTTGCCCATGTTCGCACACCGTTATTCGGCATTTTCAGTCGAAATGAATTGGCTGCGTCGCTAACGCCATGTGAACCAACTTCTGTCATGCATCCAATATTGCAGGGGTAACAGCAATTTCTATGCCAGACCAGCTCGGCAGCAACTTTAATAACAGCTTAATTTGCGGTTGGAATGGAAAATTACCATGCAATACCATACATCTTTTTAATTAAATGTGTTCTATTTTTAACTAAAGAAAATATTTTCCTTTCAAAATATGATTTCTTTATTCGCGTCGTGCGACCTGAAATGCCACCCCGGTAGCTCAGTTGGTTAGAGCGCTGGCCTGTGCTGGTCTCCCCTGTCCTGGCAACACAGGGTTCGAGTCGCTTCGCGCGCTCGCGTTTAGCCCCCGGCAGGGAGTGTGAGTTGGCAGGCAACTGGCCCGATAAGGCCGGGGACGAGCTACCGGGCGGCCGTGCCGGTGTATTAACGGCACGTTAAACTTTCGATCAAAATTCTGGCGTTGAAAAGGAATTCGTGGATTGGGTGGTGGGGCGAGGGTTCACGCAACAAGCTCTGCTTAGCGATAGAACCCTGGTTCCTAAAGCTACCCCAGCAACAACTGGGACTAGATTTTAAATAATAAAAATCACGTATTTTGCAGTACAGCACGACATAAATACGGCAACAAAAAAGTTGTTTATCAATCAGACTTTAATACGAGGAGCATGCATCTGGAGAAGACGAGACTGTCAAGATTGAGGAAGGCCCTCACTCCCACTGCCGATTGTTTCTCGGTTGTGTACTCTGTGGTGGAAGTGAATGTGCATTTTGGGCGCATGGACTGCGTTCGTCATTTTGCGCACATGAATATATATATATATATATTCCGGCGCCCAACAGAGTGCGTATTAAAACGATATATTGAGGAAGCACAACGCAAGACATATATTGGGACAAGCAAACAGATGAAGCAGAAAAAGAACCTTGGGTTCTTTTACGACGCAATTAACTGCTAGGCCATATAGCGTCGCCAACTTCTCAAACCGATTGGTCGCGGGTGGACTCGGTAATTCCGCTGCTTGCGGGACTCGAACCCATAATATTGCGGTCAAGAGCCCAACACCCTACGGACTAAGCTACCGCGGCTCCACCAAACGCGTGACATAAGAAGTTATCGGTAGCAGGTGCAGATAAGCCACGGTACTTAATGAGGTTGCATTGCGACAACACATTACAATACCTAACATTACAGAACGTACATATCAGGCACCTTATAAAATCGGACGAACTGGCAAGAATAGATGGAACATCCTCATCGTGACATCTGTGGCTGAGAACAGCTCGACATGCATACATACACATACTACTCACGAGCAAGGGACGATGAGTACGTGTAAACCTACAGGCTACGCTCTACCGACTTCACAAACACAGGCACATATTTGTTGTTGAGCTTGACATACGCTCGATGCGACTGCAACACGCACGTTTAGTCTCGTGTAATATTTGTATAGAAAGTCCTGATATGCTGCTATATGATCAACGGCAAGTTATGCACCTACGTCCAATCAATGAAAGATTCAAACACTGATCTGAATGTGAAGTATCGCCCAAGTACGGCTCATACTTCGCAGTCACTGAACAAACTGCTCGGCTTTCCGCTGCTGCCGCTTTGCGAGCTTGGCGACGTTCACCTTGTTCACCAGCCCGAGATGAATAAATGTCCGGATCCTCGCAAATCACTTAATTATATTATATCTATGGAATTGAGTCTGGATTCCAACACCTGGCGGAAACTTTCAATGACCTTTGGATGTCTGCTGAGATTGTTGGGTTCTTGGGCATGGTGAACACAAAACGCTGCATTCATCTATCTGAATGTGTGGAAGAATTCCTCTGTGGGAACCGTCAGGCCGCTAATGCTTAGGAGGCGAGTCCAGAACGCTTCTCGTGGTTCATCTTCGGGATGCGCAAATGGGTGCCCAGCGATCGGTCTGCTGGTTTCTTTCTGGCCATGGACCAAGCCACATATCATTCCCCCCCCACCGCTACGCTTAGCATTTAACATTCCTTCAAATCACATCATTATCTGATGTGATTTGAAGTAAGCTGATATTCATTTCTATGGGAAATGAAATCTCAGCAAATCGGCAGTTCAAGTTCATGTGCTAATATCTAGAAAAAAAAGTAATTTCACTAAAAAATCATATTAATATAATTCAACAAAGATTTTTCAAACACTACGAAAAACACTAATGTTGACAATGACAGTACATGCTATCCCCACGCCATAAGACATAAGAGGTTATGTAAAGTGTGGGGAGAATATGGAATAATATGTAAAATATGGAAAATGTGGGGAAATGGGGTTTTTGGTGACTAACAAAGAACACTGATGTCAAATTACAAAAATATCCTAGCTGAATCTAACCTAGACAACTGATGTTGGACCTCCTAAAACATATTCATGTTCGGTCATCTAAAACCTACTGCTATTGTATGCTGGATGCAGGGGTAAAAAAAACCATCAAGTTGGTCGCCGACCAAACCGAAGCAATCGTGCGTGGTCTCCTACCCAAAAAGCGTACTAGGAGGTAAATGAGCAATATTAGCATGTGGCACTTTGCCTTCGAATACAAATTCGTTGCTGCTCTTTGGTTGTCCTGCAACCATGAAACATCTTTATCTTTCGTACACACGAAAGATAAACCATGCATTGATTCCGATCAATATACCGGGCACATTAGCAGTTAAACAAAAACACGTTAAATTGATTATGACAAAGAGCCTTCGCCAGGCCCCATCTTATCGACTGTAACAAAAACTAGCAACATATGGAATGTCATAAGCTAAATCCGCTTGGTCATTCTGGCTCCAGTTTATTGTTGTATATGGAATGTCGTGCCCAACTAAACCCGTTCGGTCATTCTGGCTCCAGTTTATTGTCGTATATGAAATGTCGTGCCCAGCTAAATACGATCAGTCATTCTGGCTCCAGTTTATTGTTGTGCACGTTAAACAAAGTATTGTGCACATGACTCGCCACCCCAGTTATAACAAGTTGCCTTTTTGCCCCTCCACACATGAAAGAGAAAAATACGGAGTGGATGTTTATTGGCCAATGGCTGAATCAATTCACATAAACAAATTTTGCACTGGTCGAGCTTCAGCAATATTTAACATGCGGATTTCAATTGTGGTAAACTTATTGTGCGTTTTATTTTGCCTGATGGCAACAGTTACGGTCAAGGGTGTGTATTCTCACAATAAGCGCGCGAGTCGTTTTTTTTTCTTGGGAGCAAAACTATGGGCTAAACTATGATTTTTCAAGTGGTGAGAAACGAAAAATGAGCCGCCACAAATAAACAATTTGGCATCATATTCAAAATCATAAAACTGTGGGCAGTTCCTGAGAATGTGCGTTGTGCACAATTGCGGTGAGACATAAGCGATTTCCCAGGTGCGTTTTACTAACATGAAATATCCACTCGATATTTCCACACATTCATACGATCATAACCAATTCCAAGAAACTGAGTGTGTTGCAAGTCTAGAACACCTCTGTCCGAGCACGCGCAAGGGCAACACTAATTATATATCTTTGGAAGTCCCTTCAAATATATTCAAATGCTGATTTATCCTTTGCCGTGAATCCCATGTACACAGATCCAGTAGAGAAAGGCTTGGTTAGATAGTGTATCACACAACCACGACGAACGTTTAGACAGCGGTTTGTGAACAAACCGCTAACTGCCCCTGGTGGGCTAACTGCCCCTGGTGGCAGTTAGCCCACCACCGGCGGAGCCGAGCCCAGCCCGCGCGCAGCGCCAGCGGCGGGAGATGCAAAACAAAACTGTTGCACGTAGCACAGATGAGTCGCAGGAGATAACGGCGACATCAGCGAAGATGAACAGCATTGAGGCGCGGTTGCAGGGTACCAGGGCGTCTGCTACAGCTGACCGGCGCTCAGGCAAGCGGCGCGGCTGTGCGAGAACTTCAGCGACAGTTCTGCGAGATTCACACCCTGTACCCGCACGATCAGTGCAGAACCACAACGGCAGGAGGCAACAGCAGGTGACGCCACAGGCGCACCTCCCCCGCCGATGGAACGCCGCAGCTCCAGCAGCAGCTGGCTCTGAATAACTAATAATAACATACCTGGATATATACGTATATATAGAACATTGTCATTGGTGCATGTTGCCATTCAACTGGGCAATGCACCATTTTCCCCCAGGTGAAGAAAGACACCCTGAGTGCTTCACGCCTGCACAATAATAAAGAGGTCAAGGGGTAAGCATTTAGTTTTATACCATGTGAATTACTGTGTGGAAAATTCCATCGCAAAGTATTATGGTGAAGTCAAACACAATTGGCAATCAATAATGGTGGAAATGCACCTTTTTGACGGTATTATGGGTTGTGCTAAGTTATGTGTTGTAGGCCATATCAACGTTAAACAAAAAGCTTGGGACCCACAAATTGTGCAGCATTATTCAGCCACGGAACCATAACAAAATAAGTTGCCCTGAAATTGATCAACACCTTATACACCAAGTTGGGTCACATTTTTTTGTCAATTTGGGTTACATAACCAAACCCAACCATTGGGCCACCGGGTGAAATGCACACCAAAGGGACAGAACACGATTAGCTGACTATTGCAGATAAGAAATATGTGGTGCCACATATGTTGCAAACTTCCATAATTTGCAGGAATTTGTTATTTAGCCATCACATTATGAGGGTTATATTGCATGGCAACAGGGACATCACAAATAAAAGTTAAACAAAAAACTTTCACAAACGCAACACCACAAACTTTTCAGCAATGAAGTGTCCTGTTTACTGTGGGCAATAAAATGTAACTTTAAGGTAAAAAGTTTGTTTTGTAATATGCATGTCTCCATCATCTTGAAACATCAGAAATAGGTGAAACTAATTCCTGGAGAACTGCCATTATTGCAATATTCAGCAGCATTGGGTTCCACAAATTTTGAAAAGAACAGATGAGTGAATAGGCACTGGAAAACATCTGGACAATTGATAAATATCTGAGGATCTGTGCACTGCTGCAGATGTGCATTCAGCACTGAATAGATCCACTGAAATTGTGGTTGTCTGGTCTGTCTGCTCACCATCACTGAAAATTGATGAGGGTGTGGGCAGAGGAGCCTCCTCCCTTACACAGTGAGCAGTGTCACCAGATGGGCGTGCTTGAAGCACAGATTATTTCAATCAGGAACAGTAAGAATAAAATTGTGCAATTTGGAGTTATGTGATCAGCCAGGAGTGGATCCAGGAGGGCAAATTGGGTCATGACCCCCAAAAGCAAAAGAGGGATCCAGTCCCTCTTTTGCCTCACCCCAAAGGACATCTATTCTTACATCTCCGGACAGCATGTACCACACTGCTCCCTCCCCCATCCCAGGATCAAAACATGGAATACATGGGGCCTAACTAGACATCACATTCCCCCCCCCCATGATTGGAACATTGCATACCAGCAGGGTCCCATCAGACATCACTCCCCCCCCCCTATAATGACATCAGCTGGGGCCCCAGCACAGCATGTGCCCACCTAGCCCAAACTGGGTCCCCCTGGGTGACTCTCTGGATCCACCTCTGTGAACAGCCATTCCAAAATCATTATGCCTAGTTAAACTTGGTAGCCAGGTTGTAAAAGACTAACAGTGCCACATATATCCAAACCCTATCAATACTAGGAGTCGTTCATTTATATATGGAAAGAAGCCTAGCCTATTTAGATAGGGAAATAAGCAGCCTTTGTATTTTGCCACTTTTCCCCCTATGATTATATATAATATCATTACTTTCAGTTCTGGCTAATTAGTGGCACATATTTTTGCCCCTCATCCAGCTAGACCACTGGCCACTTGTCCCCAGCTGGGTCTCTGATGGATATGTCTTCTTGGCCCCACAATCACCATGCTGCTTTTTTGTGTGTGCTGATAAATGCTTTGTTCAGAGCCTGCCCATGTGCACCCATCATACCCACACTTGCACACCTTTCTTGTCCTCTTTTTTGCTGGCTTATCACCATCACCATCATCAACCCTCTATTCTTCTTCTGCAATTCCAAATCCCAACTTTGTTTGTTTCATTCTGTAACAATTAGGGCACAATGTGAATAAATTCATGCAAGATGTAAGATGGAGCAAATAATGAAAACTGGAGCCCACACCTTCCAGGAAAGGCAGGGGGAGGGCAGGACAATGTCAATAAATGCATGACTTTTTGGGTGGGAAACAAATGGTAACCATTGACATTTTAACCTCCATAGGCCACTCATTTGACCTCTTATGATTACATATGAGACAAATTATAAAATTTTGGTTTAGCTTTGGATACAACATTTGAAAACACCACACTGTGATGCATAAATTGTTTTCCTTTGTATGTTGTCACATTTATCAAACATTTTGACCACCATCCTGGACTGGTACAATTTATGGGCACTGGGATGGGGGTCAGCATGTGATGCTTCACTATACACAAATGATCAAAAATGATCTACAGCATTCTTGAGCTGTCAATGGTGGATAGCTGGAACAAACCCCCAATGGGGAAAGCTTAAAGCAAATTTGAATGATTTTTAGAGCAATCCACAGTATGTCCTCACAAAACTCACTGATATTTTCTTGCTATTCTGGCTACTATGATGTATGGGAAAGTGGGGCATGGCAGACCACCCTCTCCCCTGCCATAGACTTTTACCAAGCCAGATTTCATTTGCCTTGTGGAAAGACCCATGGAGTGTGCATGCTTTTAGCTATTTCAGATCTTGTCTTAAGCTTTAATCTTGTGTCATGATTTAAAAATGTTGTTTTTCCACTTTCTGATACAATTTCTTCAATACACAGAAATTTGTAAATCTTAACAACTAGGTAAGACCGATTTTTGTCTCTAATACCTATGTTCCCTAAAATCAAAATTTGAGTGCTAAACAAGCTTGCAGTAGCTAGGAGTTATACTTTACAAAAATAACCCCAAGACAAATCCCAGATCCCAAGCTTCACTTTTGGGCAAAGTGGACTGCCCATTAGAAAGCAACCCATTGTTTGCAGTGGCAGATCCAGTTCCATTTTGTGGGTGCAATAGGTGGTCATAGCAACCCACGAAATATATTACATTTGTCCCAGATTGTTATTTTGGGATACATTTCAGATTGAGAATCAAATAGTAAATTTCTACCTCCCTGGACATGCCTATGCCACTAAAGTGCAGCTTCCTTTGCTGAAATTGCTTGCAACTCCTATTTCTAAGACAAGCTACCATGCACAAGTCACAAAATATGTCCCTTGACATTTACATTTAACACAAATGGCTTGCAATTGAAATGGTCCACTTTGCTCAACAACTTTGAAAAAATAAAAATTGAGGTGCCCTCATTGAGCAGGGATTTCAGTTTTGTTATATAAAATATAGATAAAATTTCCACTTCAAAGAAAGGATAACAAGGTATTGGGTTCCATCAAAGAGTTGGTCATACCTCCATATGACATCTCATCTTAGACTTACAGGATGTCAAACCGTAGGTGGTCTGCTTTGCCTCACTCTTCCCTACCCATGGTTTGTGAGCCTTAGAAGTGTGTGGCCTATAAGTGTTCTGAATTTAAGCCAGCTTGAATAATAATAGGCCACTGTCTGGCATAAATTCAATTTAAGCCAACTTTTTTCCCATCCCTATGTTAAATGTCACCATTAATTTGGCCTACTCTTCCCTGATCATTTACACACCTGTCCATAAACTTTTGTCTGGGGGAATCACTAGGTGGAGCATAACTCATGCATTTACATGGGGAAATAAGCATAACATGGGAGAGCTGGTTAACAATTCATCAAATTAGTGTAGAGGAAGAAGGGGGGGTTCTGAACACTTAAGGCACCATGCAACAAATAGCTCTACTGCTGCTTTTGTATGGCTGATCCAGCAATTCTACTGTGTTTACTGAAAACAAAAATGAACAAGCTATCCATATTCAAACAGTTCCTTTCAATTGAAATCCTCTAACCACTTATAAAGAGGAACCTTAAAATAGATCATTATTTTGTAGTGATATGCTGTATTCTGAACAGAAAAATGTTGCTGTGCAGGAATACCTCACTGTAACAATTGCAGTACAAGCTATTAGTGGTGACTGAAATATGCTGGTGTAATTGCAAAAAAAAAGTAAATCGCTTCCCTATGGTTTTCTTAAGCCAACTTCTCTTTGAAGCCAAAAATCATGCCTGTGAACTTTGCATGCTCTGTGCACAAAGAATTAGTAGAACCATGTAATCAGACATTCATATTTTGGTAGAAACAAGTCAATCATTTCTGAATACCATAATGTTTTTGTTATCTATGTACTCAACATGATGAGGGCAACATCAAAAGGTAGGTGTTAAGGAACATAACATGTTCAGATACCCCCATACAATCCCCCTACACCACCCTCTTCCATAACTGAGTCACTTTTAAACTTTTAAAAATTAAATTTATACACAGATTATGTTGCATTTGGATGTGATGATCACCAGTGGTGGATCTACAGGGCCTGTTTAGTGAGGGAAAATTTTGGGGAGGCAAATGTTAAAAACAGACGAAAGTGCCAAAAACATTGATTTAAAGAAAAATCTGGCAGTTTAGTGGGGGAAGGGGGCAATTTCCCATTTTGCCCTAATATAGATCCACCACTGCTTATCACAAATATGTTTTCACTTAAACAACTTTCAGCTACATCAAATCGACATTGAAGCTTATGCTGCATGGACAGCTTTTCCCCATTTACTAACATGGTAGGGAGATAGTGCATGAATGCACCAGACACTGTTGTCAGCACCAGAGATAGGCAGGCTCAGTTGCAAATTTTATCTGGCTTGATATGGAGGGGGCAAGGCTGGCACAAATTCCAGAAACATAGGTGGGAAAGTAGGTGGAGAATGGTTGGCAGGATGTTTGACATGATACGAAGATGTTAGAAGAGATTAACTGGCAATATTATTTCTTTAGATTGGTTAAAAAGATAAAACTTAGTTTGACCAGTTTATATTATAAATTATGATCAAGCACACAAGCATCAAGCACCCATTGCTTGAAAATGATTTATAATAGAAACCAGTCACACTAAGATTTCTCTTTTAACCAATCTAAAGATCTAATATTGACAGCGAATCACTTCTAACATTCATATCATGTCAAGCATAGCAGATCTTTCTTTCATATGGCCTACAAATTGGGGTGGATGGTTATTTCCGCCCCCAACCCCCCCAATCCACCAAATTTTATGTAATGCCTGGAGGGAACAGACAACAGGTAATGCCTCTTTCTTGGATCATTCCTCATACCAGAAGTGATCTCAATGAATTTGAATGGGTAAAAATTGAGCCCAACAGTTTGACTTGAAGTTCACCAAATTCAGCATGCATATCGCCTGGTTATCTACGGATCGTTCCAAGTTGAACGGACGCACCAAACCATTTAAGTTTCAGTAATGGCACAGGCTTTGCTCACCTTCAGGTACATATATGTATAGATGAAATCATCAAAGCTAGATAAAAACAGGTTTCCACTCCGACCATACCCATTCACTAACAATTAGGCCACCACTTCTGTTCGTTCAACAAATGTCCACTTCAGCGATTCCCTCCTCACATTCAAAATCGAAATCTCTTCCTTCCCAGCTCAGCTGCCCTTTCCCGACTATTTCCTGTTGCTAGTTCCTACTAAGACACGGCGCGGCGACCAGCCTGCGACCATTTGTCGGTGATTCTCGCCTTTTTTTGAGCCCATTGACTTAGCACGGGTGGTCTCATTGCGACCACCGAGAATCGCCGACGGACCGCGGTGTCCGCCGTGGATATCTGGTATTTTTGGTACCGTAAATCTGGTATATTAAAAATATATGCTAGATTGTCAAGATGTGCTAAATTAGTATTTGAAGGGCAGCTTTTTCATGTTAGAAGCACACCTACGACAGGGCTGCCTTCATGGGCTGCAGTCTGCGGAGTTTGATCGGACAGAGCCCAGAAGAGGTGCCACTTTTTAAAGTATAACGGTCCGGCGAATGGAAGCAACATAAAAGCACGTCCTTGATTTCTTGGGTTTTGCGTGTGTTAGTCTTCGCTGTTGGTCTCTCAAATCAGCTTAACCTTAGCGTGTGTGGTCTCCGACGACGTCGGCAGATCGGTGACTTTTTGACCCCTGGCTGGATGTTGAACGTGATTCACGAAGGAAATGGTAGATCCATTGTACCTTAATTACACACTCGCATCAATTGTGCACCGTATATTAATTAACCTCCTGACATGGAAACTCAGTTAATGGAAGCATACATTTTGTATCCTAGGCTGATTCTGTAATCAATACTCCATGTAGAAAGGGCTGGCCATTATTCTGCTGGAATATCATGATAAAAATGTTAGAAATAGCCACATGCAAATATATGTATTCATTTTTTTGGTATAATTAAACCTGGTTTTGGCTTTCCGTGCATGATTGCCTATCCTGTCTTCTTCCGATCTTTCCCTACTCCCATGTAGCCTTGTTCTTCATTCAACACAGTTTATGGAAAACTATTTTCAGTATACTGGGAAGAAGTTGCTAGTAAGCTTCAAGAAGTTCAGTCCATACATCTGTCTAAAAAATTGTCTTCATTGGGGCTTCTTATATATAAATACCAAGGTTTTTGGAATTTGGAGGATAGAATAGAAACAACAGTGTTTTTCCTGAAAAAGAGGTAGGTTAGGTTTGGACTGGGGAAGGATTGTGGTGATACCTCAGCCAGCATTGTTGCATATGTGATATCAAAGATATTCAATGGATGACATTGGTTTTGATGCACTGTTTATACATTTAACATTATCCTTCATTACCAATTACCCCACTCAAAGCAACACATTTCGCATTACTTCACTTACGTACTGAAAAGCGTGCATTTGCGCTGGAATACAATAGTCATATCACCTTAATGACTTTCAGAAACATGCATTTACAATTTTTTCTTGAAATGCCACCTCAACTAAAATGCAAATCTTCTTCTTCAGGTGCAATTGTAAAAACCTCACACAGCTCCAGCCTTGCCTCTTTTCAGAAGAGAACATAAATTAGCTTCCAGTAAAAATCATCACATTCATGAACAACTCGATCTGAAAATTGAGGAAGCTAAAGAAATGCCTAACTTATCCCAACCTCATTTTAGCTTTGCCTCTGTAAAAATGCGCAAAACGTCACTTGTAAACACTCAAAACTGCAATAATGAACCCTTAAATCACATCTCACACAGTACAGGTGAGAGTGGTCACATTTTAATCACATCAATCAACTTTGCATTGGAAACGCATATCAAGAATTCAAATATTAACTAAAAAGTACATATTTCCCTGTAAATTTATTTTAAGGTCTGATTTTTTTTTGGCAATTACACCAGTATTTTTAGTGGCTACTAATAATTGGTACCATAACAGCTACAGTGATGTAATCCTGCACAACCACTTTCATGTTCAGAATATGGCACAACACTACAAAACAATTATATATTTTGAAGTAGCTCTATGTGAGTGGTTAGATGACTTTGATAGAGAGAACCATCTCAATATGGATACCATCTTCATTTTTTAAAATTCAGTAAACAGTATAATTACTAGTTTGGCCACACTAAAGCAGCAGTAGAGCAATTTGTTCCATGCATTAAGTGTTTGGAAACTCCCTCTTACCCTACTACCACTACTGCCCAGCCATGATACAATGGGCAAGCAATTACCAAATTGTCCACAAGTTGGTGAATGGTACAGTATGGCATGATTACATATAGCACACAGAAACAATTTGATAACTGACAGGGGGACAACGCACATGCTAACATTAATCACCAGATTGCATCAATGACATGCTGACCAAGTTGACATTGTGGGCATAAGGCCTTAATTCGCATAAATTGTCTGAGGTGCGTTCTCAATATCAACCACGCCATGGATAAATTAATTCTGGGTATGGTGCCTTTCGTTTCCAAGCCACCAGCACGCTAGCAGAATAAGAAAAAATATTCAAGCTTCAATGAATGACTAATATGCTTTACAACCATTTACGACCGTACACCATAGTTCAGTTACATGGGATCTGACAAATGATGTTGATTTCATTGGTAGTGATGTTGTTTACAATCATATCAGGAAAATAAAGCCAAATAAGGCAGCAGGACCTGATGATATTTATGTTAGGGTGTTGCGGGAAACTGAAAAGGAACTGGCATTTCCACTTAGTATAATATTTTGTAGATCAGTTTCACATAATGAAATTCCAACCGATTGGAAAAGGGCAAATGTAGTTCCTATTTTCAAGAAAGGAGAAAGAGGGAAAGTTGAAAACTATAGGCCAATAAGTCTCACATCCCTAGTCTGCAAGGTACTCGAATCAATTATCAAGGATAGAATAGTTAGTTATCTGGAAGGTAGCAGATTGATTCAAGATACTCAACATGGATTTAGAAAAGGACGATCGTGTCTCACAAACCTCTTGGACTTTTTGAACTTCGCCACAGAACAATTTGATCAGGGAAATCAGGTTGATGTAGCATATCTTGACTTTAGTAAGGCCTTTGACAAGGTACCCCATAAACGGTTAATGATACAGCTTCAGTCCCATGGTATTGCAGGTAGCATCTTAAAATGGATAGAGTTGTGGCTTTCAGATAGACAGCAAAGAGTGATGCTAAATGGTACAAAGTCATCATGGCAAAATGTTCTTAGTGGAGTCCCCTAGGGGTCAGTACTAGGGCCATTACTGTTCATTATATTTGTAAATAACATTGAAAGTGGCCTAAGCAGTAAAGTTTTGAAATTTGCAGATGATTTGAAGGTCTTTAGGGCAATAACAGGTCAGGATGAGCATATCTCGCTGCAAAAAGACTTAGACGAACTTGTGAAGTGGTCCGAAGAATGGCAAATGAAATTTAACTTTGATAAGTGCAAAATCATGCATGTAGGTAAGCAGCATATGAAGGCTCCATACTTGATGGGTGGCCAAGTGCTATCAGTGACTCAACAGGAGAAGGATTTAGGTGTTGTTCTAAACACAAAATTGGGGGCATCAGAACAGACCAAGGAAGCCAGGAAGAAGGCACTGAGAATGCTCGGGGCAACCAGCTGCCAGAAAACATAAAAGACATAAAGACATAAAGACATAAAAGATTAGTGCAACTCTGAGCCACATGGGCCCTTCTTGGTTGCACTCTGTACACTGAACCAGTTGCCCACCAAATCTGCCAATCAGCCCTCCCTGTAATACTGAAAAGCAAGCCCTCTATTCTTATAATGATTGTCTATGCTGTTTTTAAAGATGTTCAATGTGCTGCTACTGACGATGTTTTCTGGCACCTGGTTCCAGTGTTCCACTACCCTGTTGGTGAAGAAAGTTTGCCTTAACCTTGTTCTGCTGTGGTTAACTTTAATTTTTAATTTATGACCTCTAATTGCATCATTTCTGTTAAATTCAAACATTTCCCCAAGGTATCCCCTCTCCAGACCATGAACAAATTTAAAGACCTCGATGAGATCTCCTCTCAGCCTTCTATATCTAAGTGAAAACATATTCAATTTCTTCAATCTTTCCTCATATGCCAGGTTGCTTATGCCATTAACCATTTTTGTAGCCCTCTTTTGTACTCTCTCTAAAAGCCAACAATCTTTTTCATAGCTAGGAGACCAAGCTTGGATGCAGTATTCCAAATGTGGCCTGACGTATGCACAGTAAAGCTTCCTGATCACTTCCTCACTTCTGTATGATACATTCCTATTTATTGCCCCGAGCATTCTCAGTGCCTTCTTCCTGGCTTCCTTGGTCTGTTCTGATGCCCCCAATTTTGTGTTTAGAATAACACCTAAATCCTTCTCCTGTTGAGTCACTGATAGCACTTGGCCACCCATCAAGTATGGAGCCTTCATATGCTGCTTACATACATGCATGATTTTGCACTTATCAAAGTTAAATTTCATTTGCCATTCTTCGGACCACTTCACAAGTTCGTCTAAGTCTTTTTGCAGCGAGATATGCTCATCCTGGCCTGTTATTGCCCTAAAGACCTTCAAATCATCTGCAAATTTCAAAACTTTACTGCTTAGGCCACTTTCAATGTTATTTACAAATATAATGAACAGTAATGGCCCTAGTACTGACCCCTGGGGGACTCCACTAAGAACATTTTGCCATGATGACCTTGTACCATTTAGCATCACTCTTTGCTGTCTATCTGAAAGCCAGAACTCTATCCATTTTAAGATGCTACCTGCAATACCATGGGACTGAAGCTGTATCATTAACCGTTTATGTGGTACCTTGTCAAAGGCCTTACTAAAGTCAAGATATGCTACATCAACCTGATTTCCCTGATCAAATTGTTCTGTGGCGAAGTTCAAAAAGTCCAGGAGGTTTGTGAGACACGATCGTCCTTTTCTAAATCCATGTTGAGTATCTTGAATCAATCTGCTACCTTCCAGATAACTAACTATTCTATCCTTGATAATTGATTCGAGTACCTTGCAGACTAGGGATGTGAGACTTATTGGCCTATAGTTTTCAACTTTCCCTCTTTCTCCTTTCTTGAAAATAGGAACTACATTTGCCCTTTTCCAATCGGTTGGAATTTCATTATGTGAAACTGATCTACAAAATATTATACTAAGTGGAAATGCCAGTTCCTTTTCAGTTTCCCGCAACACCCTAGCATAAATATCATCAGGTCCTGCTGCCTTATTTGGCTTTATTTTCCTGATATGATTGTAAACAACATCACTACCAATGAAATCAACATCATTTGTCAGATCCCCTGTAACTGAACTAAGGTGTGCGGTCGGTAGATTGGTCATATCTTCCAATGTAAACACTGATTTGAACTGCTTGCTCAGCTCCTCAACCATCTCACTATCCTCACCCAATGTAGTCCCGTCATCGTCAGTACAAAACATCGTCAGTAGCAGCACATTGAACATCTTTAAAAACAGCATAGACAATCATTATAAGAATAGAGGGCTTGCTTTTCAGTATTACAGGGAGGGCTGATTGGCAGATTTGGTGGGCAACTGGTTTAGTGTACAGAGTGCAACCAAGAAGGGCCCTTGTGGCTCGGAGTTGCACTAATCTTTTATGTCTTTATGTCTTTTATGTCTTTACAACCAACCGGGAAACTAATCGTGGGAAAAGCGCCATAATTGTGCTAAAATGAAAGCACCATATTTAGTAGATCAATTGGTATAGTCCAAAAGTAGAATATAATTCAGCAGTATTCCGGAATAAAAAAGGCGCTTCTGGTATATGACGTCACTTGGCGTACGTTTTGTCTAGTTTCAACTAACTATACTAGAACAACCAACTTTGGAGTACCTGTTGTCTCTAGTTATCTTGCTCCAAACTTGGCTGTTTTAGTATAGTTTCAACTAACTATACTAGAACAACCAACTTTGGAGTACCTGTTGTCTCTAGTTATCTTGCTCCAAACTTGGCTGTTCTAGTATAGTTAGTTTAAACTAGACAAAACCTACGCCAAGTGACGTCATATACCAGAAGCGCTTTTTACTCCAGAATACTGCTTAATTGTGTTCTCGTTTTGGACTATACCAATAAATCTACTAAATATGGTGCTTTCATTTTAGCACAATTATGGCGCTTTTCTCACCATTAGCTTCCCCGTTGGTTGTAAAGCATATCAGTCATTCATTAAAGCTTGAATATTATATCTTATTCCGCTAGCGTGCCGGTGGCTTTGAACCGAAAAGCACCAGCCACGGAATTAATTTATCCATGGCGTGGTTGATATTGAGAACACACACCTCAGACAATTTATGCGAATTAATGTCTTATACCCATAATGTCAACTTGGTCAGCATGTCATTGATACAATCTGGTGATTAATGTTAGCATGTGCGTTGGTCCCCTGTCATTTATCATATTGTTTCTGTGTGCTATATGTAATCATGCCATACTGTGCCATTCACCAACTTGTGGACAATTTGGTAATTGCTTCCCCATTTTATCATGGCTGAGCAGTAGTAGTAGTAGGGTAAGAGGGAGTTTCCAAACCCTTAATGCATTGAACAAATTGATCTACTGCTGCTTTTGTGTGGCCAAACCAGTAATTATACCGTTTACTGAATTTCAAAAAATGAAGATGGTATCCATATTCCGATGGTTGTCTCTATCAAAGTCATCTAACCACTCACATAGAGCTACGTTAGAACATGTAATTGTTTTGTAGTGTTGTGCCATATTCTGAACATGAAAGTAGTTGTACAGGATTACTTCACTGTAGCTGTTGTGGTACCAATTATTAGTAGCCACTAAAAATATTGGTGTAATTTCAAAAATATCAGACCTTAAAGTAAATTTTCAGGGAAAATATACTTTTTAGTTAATATTTGAATTATTGATATGCCTTTCCAATGCAAAGTTGATTGATGTGGTTAAAATGTGACCATTCTCATCTGTACTGTGTGAGATGTGATTTAAAGGTTCATTATTGCAGTTTTGAGTGTTTACAAGTGACGTTTTGCGCATTTTTACAGAGGCAAAGCTAAAATGAGGTTGGGATAAGTTAGGCATTTCTTTAGCTTCCTCAATTTTCATATCGAATTGTTCATGAATGTGATTTTTTTATTTGGAAGCTAATTGATGTTCTCTTCTGAAAAGAGGCCAGGCTGGAGTTGTGTGAGGTTTTTACAATTGCACCTGCAGAAGAAGATTTGCATTTTAGTTGAGGTGACATTTCAAGAAAAAATTGTAAATGCATGTTTCTGAATGTCATTAAGTTGATATGACCAGCACAAATGCATGCTTTTCAGTTCGTTAGTGAAGTAATGCGAAATGTGTTGCTTTGAGTGGGGTAATTGGTAATGAATGATAATGTTCAATGTATAAACAGTGCATCCAAACCAATGTCATCCTTTGAATATCTTTGATATCACATATGCAACAATGCTGGTTGAGTTATCACCACAATCCTTCCCCATCCAAACCTAACCTACCTCTTTTTCAGGAAAAACACTTGTTTCTATTCTATCCTCCAAATTCCAAAAACCTTGGTATTTATATATAAGAAGCCCCGATGAAGACAATTTTTTTAGACAGATGTATGGACTGAACTTCTTGAAGCTTACTAGCAACTTCTTCCCAGTATCCTAAAATAATTTTCCATAAACTGTATTGAATGAAGAACAAGGTTACTTGGGAGTAGTGAAAGATCAGAAAAAGACAGGATAGGCAGTCATGCACCAAAAGCCAAAACCAGGTTTAATTATCAACAAAAAAATGAATACATATATTTGCATGTGGCTATTTCTAACATTTTTATCATGATATTCCAGCAGAATAATGGCCAGCCCCTTCTAAATGGAGTAATGATAACAGATTCAGCCTAGGATACAAAATGTATGCTTCCATTAACTGAGTTTCCATGTCACGAGGTTAATTAATATACGGTGCACAATTGATGCGAGTGTGTAATTAAGGTGCAATGGAACTACCATTTCCTTCGTGAATCAGGATCAACATCCAGCATACAATATCATTAGGTTTTAGATGACCGAACATAAGTATGTTTTAGGAGGTCCAACATCAGTTGCTTAGGTTAAATTCAGTTAGGATACTTTTGTAATTTGACATCGGTGTTCTTTGTTAGCCACCAAAAACCCCATTTCCCCACACTTTCCATATTTTCCATATTATCCCATATTATCCCCACACTTTCCATAACCTCTTATGTCTTATGGCGTGGGGGGATAGCATGTACTGTCATTGTCAACATTAGTGTTTTTCCTAGTGTGTGAAAAATCTTAGTTGAATGATATGAATATTATTTTTTAGTGAAATTACTTTTTTCTAGATATCAGCACATGAGCTTGAACTACCGATTTGCTGAGTTTTCATTTCCCATAAAAATAAATATCAGTTTCCTTCAAATCACATCAGATAATGATGTGAATTAAAGGAATGTTAAATGCTAAGCGTGGCGGTGGGGGAATGATGTGTGGCCTGGTCCATGGCCAGAAAGAAACCAGTGGACTGATCGCTGGGCACCCATTTGCGTATCCCGAATATGAACCACGAGAAGCGATCTGGACTCGCCCCCTAAGCCTTAGTGGCCTGACGGCTCCCACCGAGGAATTCTTCCACACATTCAGAGAGATGGATGCAGCGTTTTGTGTTCAACATGCCCAAGAACCCACCAATCTCAGCAGACATCCAAAGGTCATTGAAAGTTTCCGCCAGGTGTTGGAATCCAGATTCAATTCCATAAATAAAATATAATTAAGTTCTTTGCGAGGATCCGGACGATTATTCATCTCGGGCTGGTGAACAAGGTGAACGTCGCCAAGCTCGCAAAGCGGCAGCAGCGGAAAGCCGAACAGTTTGCTCAGTGACTGCGAAGTATGGGCCGCACTTGGGCGATACTTCACATTCAGATCAGTGTTTGAATCTTTCATTGTTTGGACGTATTGGTGCATCACCTGCCGTTGATCATATAGCAGCATATCAGGACTTTCTACACAAATATTACACGAGACTAAACGTACGTGTTACAGTCGTGCCGAGTGTATGTCAAGCTCAACAACTGATATGTGCCTGTGTTTGTGAAGTCGGTAGATCGTAGCCTGTAGGTTTACACGTACTCGTCGTCCCACTACGGTGCTCGTGAGTAGTCTGTGTATGTATGCATGTCGAGTTGTTCTCAGCCACAGATGTCACGATGAGGATGTTCCATATATTCTTGCCAGTTCGTCCGATTTTATAAGGTGCCAGATATGTACGTACTGTAATGTTAGGTATTGTAATGTATTGCCGAAATGCAATCTTATTAAGTACCGTGGCTTATCTGTACCTGCTACCGATAACCTCTTATGTCACGCGTTTGGTGGAGCCGCGGTTGCTTAGTCCGTAGGGTGTTGGGCTCTTCACCGCAAGATTATGGGTTCGAGTCCCGTAGCCAGCGGAATTACCGAGTCCACCCGCGACCAATCGGTTTGAGAATTTGGCGACGCTATATGGCCTAGTAGTTAATTGCGTCGTAAAGGAACCCAAGGTTATTTTTCTGCTTCATGTGTTTGCTTATCCCAGTATATGTCTTGCGTTGTGCTTCCTGAATATATCGTTTTAATACGCACTCTATTGGGCGCCGGAATATATATATTCATGTGCGCAAAATGACGAACGCAGTCCATGCGCCCAAAATGCACATTCACTTCCACCACAAAGAACACAGCCGAGAAACAATCGGCAGTGGGAGTGAGGGCCTTCCTCAATCTTGGCAGTCTCGTCTTCTCCAGATGCATGCTCCTCGTATTAAAGTCTGGTTGATAAACAACTTTTGTTGCCGTATTTATGTCGTGCTGTACTGCAAAATGCGTGATTTTTTTCCATTAAACATTTAGTCCGAGTTGTTGCTGGGGGTGGCTTTAGGAACCAGGGTTCTGTTGCTAAGCAGAGCTTGTTGCGTGAACCCTCGCCCCACCACCCAATCCACGAATTCCTTTTCAACGGCAGAATTTTGATCGAAAGTTTAACGTGCCGTCAATACACCGACACGGCCGCCCGGTAGTTCGTCCCCGGCCTTATCGGGCCAGCTGCCAACTCACACTCCCGGCCGGGGGCTAAATGCGAGCGCGCGAAGCGACTCGAACCCTGTGTTGCCAGGATAGTGGATACCAGCACAGGCCAGCGCTCTAACCAACTGAGCCACCGGGGTGGCATTTCAGGTTGCACGACGCGAATAAAGAAATCATATTTTAAAAGGAAAATATTTTCTTTAGTTAAAAGTAGAACACATTTAATTAAAAGATGTATGGTATTACCTGGTAATTTTCCATTCCAACCACAAATTAAGCTGTAATTAAAGTTGCTTCCGAGCTGGTCTGGCATAGAAATTGCTGTTACCCCTGCATTATTGCATGCATGACAGAAGCTTGATTCACATGGCGTCAGCGACGCAGCCAATTCATTTCGACTGAAAATTCCGAATAACGGTGTGCGAACATGGGCAAAGCCACGGTGGGGAATGAACGGGGATGCTTCCCCAATCTTGCCAAGTTCCGCGTTAAGCCTTTAACAATGCATGATAATCGAACCGAAATCCTCATGCGGGCATCTAAAATCCGTCTTAGCGCTTACGGGTTCCACAAAGTTGTTGCCGAATCTAAATCGGGCGTTCATGGTGTGAAAAGCGTGATTTTTTATTGTGCGCCGGCACTCCAGAAAGTTCTGGATTGTCACCGAAATATTTTAGCAAACGTCTGCTCCTATCAAAGCAATGCTTGTCGCAGTCCTGGTGGCGTGTGTTCGCCGTGTATCGTAAAAGGCGTGGAGCCGAGCTTGGAACTGGCATCGCTCTGACTCCAGCTCGGGTTAAGTCATTTGACTGTTCGGCAGCATGCACAATTATTGGTTTTGTCACCTTGATAATCATGTACTGTTATTATATGCACACCTCGAGGAGCAGGGATTAACGTTGGTCCGCGTGTACTGGTGGGAGGGGAAAGGGCAACCGTTAGTTTTTAGCCTACTATATGCGATGCACTGCCGTAGTGCCACAAATTATTAAATTCAGGGGATCCTGTCTCCTGTCCTACCCCCGATGGTCCGCCGCCCGTGTCAGGAAGGGACTGTGGGCCTGAACATTGCCATAAGAGGTGACGTGTTCCGTACTTCCTATGCCTGGCTGATTAGAAGTGCCCAACCATAAATTTAAGGTGGCAGAACCCCAGCCTTGCAGAATATCTGCGTATTTCCCTTCTCTTTATGAAAAAGATCGTCCCATGTGAACAGTGTCTTAGCTCACTATCGCTTATTATAAGAACTTCCCACGACGCGCACAAAATGCCGCCGGGCTCCAGGCTCGAACCGGCTACCTCCGAGTCGGCAAACCGACGGTACTAGAAACTGGATAGAATCCGTGACGTCGATGGTGATCTCACCTCGTGTGTGACGTTTGGCTGAAATGCTGGCAGGAGAGAGGGCAGGCTCACGAACAGGATTTGTTGATCAGCACAGTTGCGTTTATGCCGCAACTCAGACAACAAACTCTAGATAGTTTTTTTTTTAGAGAACTCCACATCCTTGGCTTGTGTGTGCTTAGCATGCTGATTCCGTTCGCATCATTGTATGTTAAAATGCTTGATTTTGATGTGAAATTGATATTTTTATTGTATTACTGATCTGGGTCTGTACAGGAAATTGCTTTCGTATTGGAGACATTCCTTGCCCTGGTTAAGAAAGTGCATTGAATCACTGATATACTGTTGAATACATAAATAATAAATGCAGTAATATATATGCTGTTTCATTGCATCACATCTACGGATGTTTTATTTTGTATGCATAATATGCTTTAAGATCCTGCTAGTATTCTTCATTTTTGGAAAGGATTATTCAGAACTTCTATACAAATTGCATATTCAATTTATATTCCTTTCATAATTTGCCATACTGCAATGTGCTGTATGACCGAAGCAGTCGTTGCGACCCTAAACCCAGACTGCAAAGTATGGCACTTTCAGCAAGATCTTCTTGGTGCAGAACAGGATGCCAGAAGTGTGGCTGGTGCAGCAAGTGGTGCAGAAACAGGTACCTGGTGTGGATGGACTGATAATGCACTGATAGTTCACACATGACTTCAAGGTTTGCAAGAAGATGAAAACCAGAACAATTAGAGAAAACCTTCAAAATGTGGTAAACTCAACTTGAAAACAAACTTAAAAACTAAAGATGTTTATGTAGAAGAGATGCCTGCTATAAGCCCCTTGTTTTTTTTTAATCTCATGTTCATTATTTGCATTTGGTGGTGCATTCATTCTCCCTGGTGGATATTTTTGTTCACGGCTGATGTGCCCTGTGAGCCATTTGTCATACTTCGCAGTATCGATGTTTAGTGGCGTTCCTTGGTTTGCCTCCAGCATTTCCAATTTGAATTTGGTGTTTGTACGATGATGGACGATTGTATAATGATGACGATGGGTGATTGTATAATCCAGATATTTAATCCTGCTACGGTAATACCACATATTTATATGCAGAAACCTTCCTAAGTGGTTTGATTATGTGATGGTGTCATGTCAGATGGGGCCAGTTGGAGGCGTGCTCATTTCGGTGATACGGAATGTCCCACCAGCAAACATATGCGGCCAGCATTGTCATGGTCTCGGTCAAGGCTAAGTCCAGAGTTGGGATTCTGTGTGCACGAAATGCATACCTGTCAGCACAATTCAAAGTGTCCGGTCTGCCAGCCCAAATACAATAACCTGTATCCGTTTCGCAGAATGGGGAGCATATTTAGTAACAGAGCCTAATCATATTTTGTGGTTTCAGTATCTGCCGCATCAGCACCTTGCAGCATCAACATCTGTGGGCGTGCAAGTGGCGTCAACTGGGTGGTCGACATTAGCTGCTGCCCGACAAACACCTTCCGACCACAGTGGGACATCAAGTGGTGGTGGGACATCGGTGTCATTTTGTACACCACTGAAGAGAGGGCTCACTAGATGTATTATAGCCTGTGACAGTCTACTTCATGACAAACGTATACTAGCATGTCGTTGGGAGGGGCTATTGTGACATTTGATGTTCTTCATGTGCTGCGACTGCCAGGGCACAGGCCTAGCATATATTGGAAGTTCGTCGTTCCAGCTGCAGGATCAATGATGGCTTGTGTTGCACACTTAATAGTTGTGGGCATAGATCTCTTTCATGGAATACATCGAAGCTGGGGTGAAAATTTTCTCTTTTCCCTTAAGAGTCGTCTGATTTTCTCTTTTCTGAGAGTATTACAAGTTAATGCAAATGGGCTCTCGTAAGAACCAAATTAATCTTGAATCCAGATAGCTGTTTGGAGACTTTTCGACAAATTCGCAGCTTGATCCCAATGTTTATGTTACAGAGGAGGGCAAGATAAGACGCCTCTCACCGAACATTTTATTACTTTGTTTGATTTAATTCCAGGCTTGTTATTATTGTCTTCCGTTGAATTGTGGATTCGGAACAGGGATGTGGAATTTGTTTTTGGGTGTGGAGTGTGGAGGATATGCAGGAACATCTTAAAGCATTTCTGTCCGGGAGACACATTTTGCTGAACATTTCTATGACTGGTGGCGGGATGGTGGCATTTGGCGGATTGAAGTTTGTACGGATGTACCATCGCGATGCGCCACTTTTCTTGGTTACATGAAAATGATCGTTCGCTGATGAGGGAACGACAAGTTTGCGATGCACGGGATCATCCAGTGCACGCCCACCTCTGGATCCGCCAGTGAAATATGAGTGTGCTCGGATGTGTTCTGTTTGATTCTTTTACCTTTTGTGTCTGTAAATGCTTGCATCTTGTGGAATATATTTTGACGAAGAGGAATTTTTTTTTCTGCGTCTGTTACACTGGTCGCATTTCGTTGGAGACCGAGCAATGTCCTTCTCTTTAAAAATATTGAATTTCCGCGTTCTCGTCCTCCAGAGGTACGCGATTATTTTTTTTTAAATGACTGATGGAGGCATATCACATTCATCTGATCAAACTTGTGGTTCAATCTAGCATTGAAAGATTTGCCTATATTGCCCGAGGAAACATCTATTGGTGTAGTGAGGTGAGTTGGAACACGCTTCTAATTTTTCACCCTAAATACTCGGGAGTCTTCAACATTGCGGCGGTCATAATTCAGTTGATACGGGATTCATTTCAAATGTACGTAAGACAACGCCAATGGAGCTTGTGCCACCAGCTTTGCGAGATCTTAGAGGTGGCGCTGCAAGTACATTTGAGTGTATCTTTGTACGTTATTGGGAGGATGCTTGCCTCCTCTCCAATATTTGTTTTGTCCTCCAATAATTTCAAATTTTGACAAGGGACTTTCGTGCAAGTTAAATTAAATTGTACAGTTATGAAGATTATCTTCTGCCATTGCCTAGTTCTGGGTAACTTTCCCGTATAATTTTCCCAAATTGTTCTGGTTTTGAAGTAATCTTCTTCTTTAAATTTGTGTTTAGCCATTATTCTGACAAGGCATGCCTTCATCAAACTGCATCGAGCTACCCGAGAACGAATACTAAGGGACGACCGCCCTCCTACATTCCCTTAGGAACCTGGAAAGTATCCCCGACAGAGATGGTCGCTCCTCCAGGTGACAAAGGCACCTCTGTGGAGGTTGAGTGCACCCCAGTCCCACTGGATGATTCTTTAACTCAAAGTACCTCTCCGGGTGAAAAATGTGCCCCTAAAAATATGCCCGCACCCCACAACGAAATGTAGACTCTTCAGTGCAGCTAGCATACATTGTGTCTATCGTCTGTATCCGTGCCCTATATTGTTTCAGATGATTTTGAATCTAAAGTATATTATAGTAACCATAGATGGCGCCAGGTCTACGCTGACAGTGTTCGACGCTGTTTTGAAGGATTATAATTATTGGTATTTGTTGGTATATTGGCGTATTGAAAACAATTATAATATGTAGTGAAACATCTCAATTTTATTTATGGAAGAGCCGTCATGATTCAAATAGATGCCGATGTTATTCGCAATTAATTTTATCGAACGAAAACTCCATCCAGATTTGGAGATATGGAGAAGACAGATTAACGTGATATGCTGAGTTCGGGGGTAAACTGCAGAAAGGTGTGTATTGCGATATTAGTAGTTCACAATTACATATGTGTTCCACTGTCAACTTAACACAACAAAAGTATGTAATTACAGACCACTGAGCGAATTGTGATTTCATTATGACACACAGTTCCACCACTAGACAGCACAGCAAACGCATGTTTGGTATCGTGCGTGCGAAAACGTTTCGAAACCGGCCCTTTACGTCATAAGTAGTGAGCGCACTAGCGCCCTCAACGGGAAATGCGCGGGTTTTATCCAGTTTCTAGCACGACTCATCCAAATCGACTAACTGCTCATTAAACCTAACGGTTCAAAATTACTATGGTATGAAAATACCTATAGATTAAAGCCTCAAAACGCTCAAAGTATCAAATGGAAAATCTTATAAAACGTTCGAAGCCAGTAGGAATCCAAAACCATAAGGCTCAGCATCTCTAAGCATTCAAAACCTCTAAACCTTGAGAAGTAATGCGTTAAAATCACCTAAAACAATAACTGTCAAGGCCCATAAGGCCCTACGGTAAGATCGGTGACCTCGCGTGAAGCGCTTGGTGACGTCGTCAGGCAGGTGAACGTTATTCCGGTTAAATTGCGTCTGAGGAAGCGGAAGGGTGTGCATTTTTCGTTTTCGCTCGCTGACTGCATACGAAAACTTGTGAAGGAAATGTTTAACTTGACTGAGACTGGTGCACTTGTTGCATATTAAAATAGGTTTTTGGGAAACTAGCTAAGACGTCATCAACGATTCTGGAGGAGGTGCAAACTTTTTTGTTTATTTGCTTTGAATTGTTTAGTTTGGTTAGGTGAGGATAAATTATATTATTATGTTATATTATTAAAGTGTATTACTTTTCTTTACGGAAATTTGTCTGAATTCTTGTTCCGGTAGCTTTATGAACCAGACTCGACTGCCAAGCAGAGCTTGTTGTATGAACTCTGGCCCCACCACCAAAAGCTACTGAAGTGTCCAGGACTGCATACAGTTGCTTGGATTATGTAAGGCACCGTGTGGTCTTTGTTGGTAAATGTCCATCTTATTAACTGTGCTGTTTTGTGTTGTATGCAACTGTGGTGGCAATACAGTAGGGGTTCCATTACAAAATTGTGTGTAGGATATTGGGTATTTTTGTCATAAAAGGTGTTTTGGGAATTTTTGGATTTAAAAAAATACTATGTTTATGAACATGACTTGGAAGATGCGACCAGTCCTTCTCTTGGGAAAAAATATAAGTACCTTTGATGGATACTTATATTTTTGTCATAAGGTTAGGTTAGGTTAGGTTAAGTTATGCTAGGCTAGGTTAGGTTAGGTTTTCTTATTTAATTATTCATAATTGGACCATCTCATAAAGGTATGTGAACTGCTTGCAGCATTCGCCAATCAAAGCCTCAGTGCTATACCTACAACGTTATCACACCATATTGATGTGACTATGACATTGAAATTGAAAAGAATTTCCTGAGAAAACAAGTGGTGGCATCTTCTGAATAATGTTCATAAACATTGTATTTAAAAAAAATCACAAAGCACCTTTGATGACAAATTTATTGGATATTGTACCATACTGAAGCCATCAACGGTCCTCTTCAAATTTATAGCAACAGTGCTATAGTTATCTACCTACATGCTATTGTTATCCACTCAGCTGTACCAGGATGATGTGGAGCATGATCTACCCAATTATCTGTTGGTATTGTGTGCATGGAAGAGGGGGTTTCTGAACACTTAAGGCACCATGAAACAAATAGCTCTACTGCTGCTTCTGTATGGATGAACCAGTAATTGTACTGTGTTTACTGAACACATAAATGAAGAAGCTATCCATATTCAAACAGTTCCTTTAAATAAAAATCTTCTAACCATTTGTAAAGAGCAACTTTTAACAATTATTATATAGCTGTGTGCCATATTCTGAACACAAAGATGTTGTGCAGATTACCCCACTGTAGCTGTTGTGGTACAAGCTATTAGTAGGCATCATGAAATGGTTGTATAATTGCACAACAAAAATGTTGAAAATCATTTCAGTATGGTTTTATTAACCAAATTAAGCCAACTGCTCTTCAAAGCCTAAAAATAGTGCCTATGCACTTTTCTAGCTCAGTGCACAAGGAATTGGTAGAACTTGCAATCAGCCCTTCATATTTTGGTAGAGGCAGGTTCATCATTTATGAATACCACCATCTTTTTGTTATTTATGTGCTGAACATGATGTGTGAGATGTTCAAAGGTAAGTGTTCAGATAATATATATGTGTATATATATGCATATATATATATATATATATATATATATATATATATATATATATATATATATATATATATATATGCATGCATATGTATATATATACCTGTAAGAAATATATGTGTTACACCATCAAAGGTAACAAATGAAGTTTTCCACCATAATAATTCAGTTGGTTGGAACATTGGCCTGCATTGGTCTCTCCTATGCTGGCAAGACCAGGCTTGAGTTGCTTCATGTGTTTCATGACCCCCAGCTGAGAGGGTAGTAACAGGCTGATTAAGACCTTTTGGGTGCATTAGTGGCACATACAACTCTGGAAAGATTCTGCTCTTGAGCTGCAATTCCTGAACCATGTGCTATGGTCATTGTCCTCACAAAGTGCTCACCTTTGCAAATGATCCTGGTGTATGTAGCCACCCCAACATGAATTAGGTTTTATTAGTGGCAAAAACCTCATTATTGCATATAATCATGAGAGAGTAAAACACCCAAGCAAGTCCACTTCTGTGTATGTAGTCTGCTCTTGTGTAGGTGATCTACTCCCATTAATGTGGTCCACTCCTACATATGCAGTCTTCTTCAGTGTATGTGGGCCACTCCCCTTGTATGCAGTCCACTCTGTATGTGGTCCATTCTTCTGCATATGGTCAATTCCTGTGTATGTGGTCCACTCCTCTGTATGTGGTCCACTCCTATGTATGTGATCCACTCTGTATGTAGTCCACTCCCTTTGTGTATGTGGTGCACTCCCATGTATGTGATTGAAAAGATATCTTGAGTGGCTCTACTCAATTATCAAACTTTTTGGAAACATAATGATTTGTTCTTGCAACATGTTGTGTTCTGATTTTTGCACTCAGAGTCAGATGTGGTATTTTGGCGTCGATATTCACCAACTGTCGCCACAATATTTTTCATGAAGTGCTTTAAGTCTTTGTTGAAAGGAGAGTGTTTGTGGCAGTATTCCTCTGTGCAAACAGCTGGTAGCACACATCTGAACTGGGCGAGTTCCATGAGCTCGTGCCGGCCGCCGTCGGTTGACCTTGTGATGTCATGCAGCCTGTGACCTATGTAGCCTGGGGCCTGATGTCTCAGATGTGGGCCATCCCATGTTCTGATCAGCTGTGCACAGCACAGTCTGAGTGTGTTGGCTGGACATGAGGGCCATCACACAGAGCAACACCTATTCTGATCCACACAAAATAGGGTAGTGCATTAGGTTTGAGGTACTTTGCAGACTGTCAAGGGATGTGCGCGAATTATCAATCCTGGTCGAAGCGCCATAATGTCCAAATGACTGACTGACTAATTGTCAGCGGAGTGCCGTTGTGGTCGGCTCACCAGCTCCCTTTCGCAGTTTGCCGCCCGATCCTTGTCTGCAATAGGGTGGTTTGGAGTGTCAGCAGCTCAGTGGTTAAGCCGAGCGTCTGGCACGCCAGAGGTACGGGGTTCGATTCCCCGCAAGGCCCGCCGGTCCTGCCAGGCTGAGAGGCGGGCGACACCATATGGCCTCAGCTGCTGAATGTGTCGTAAAGCCACAATCCAATCCAACACGAGAGCTCCACAGCCCGGCGACCGCTCGCCCTTGGTGGGCGTGCACGTGTGCCTGAGCTGGTGTGTTGTGTTGCAGCGGTGTCGGCGTCGGCTCTGTGGAGCTCACGAGCTCACCGGTCATGGTGCTCCTGTCGGCCGTCACCTGGGTCCGCGCCGCCAAACCAGACAAGTTCTGGCGCCATCGCAAGATTTTCCGACTGAGTGCCGTGAGTTTCACAGCCGGCCTTGGTGCTGGGTGGTGCCCGCTACTGAGTGCCGTGAGTTTCACAGCCGGCCTTGGTGCTGGGTGGTGCCCGCTACTTGGGCTGCATGGCATCGGATCTTGTAGCACTGCAAAGCGGCCTGCTGAGTCTCTGTGTGGTTTCCAACAGTATTTCCACCGTAATTGTTGGCTATTTTATGGTTATTCTTCGGTTTTGACATATGGTGTTATAACTTTTTAATGCGTTCTTTTTCTAGTGAGATTGCATGTGAGGTGGCACTGGTACTAGCCCCAGGATGCCGGGAGATGAGGCATCCATTGCGGCGACCTCGTGACCTGGACGGGCCGGCCGGATACGTGGCGTGGTGGGGCGTGTGCGGGATGGACCAATCAGTGGTCAGGGGTGTCGGAAACGCGGGAGCGGTGTCGAGTTGACCTGAGAGTGTGTGGGCTGTGCGGGGGCCAGTCTGGTTACTGCCAAGCGCTGAGGAATACACAGTCCTGGCATCAAGGTTTATTTTCGTGAACTATACTTTTTATATTGGAATGTTTTTTGCTCAGTTTTTAAAACAGGCTGATGGCATCTTTTTCTTGGATTGGTTTAACCCTCGCAGTGCCCGATGAGGGGCCAATTTGACCGACCATTAGGCTTCTGGGAAAATATTATCAAACCATTAACGATATCACTTGAAAGTTTGGCATACCTTTGTAAAATTGGCGAGTACACTTTGTGCTTCAAAAGTAGTTCTATTTTGAAGCACCCGGGGATCAAAGTAAAATAGCGTGGCTCATTTATCGTGAAGAAAGTGGGTAAAATAAAGTTAATAAACGTAAAAAGATGTGGAGGCCACAGAATGTTTGTTTCTGTTTTCTTTCACTACATGATCTTATATTATACCACCTTAGATCAATTTTGCTATATCCCGGAAACTAGAAAATAAAAATGTTAAATGGAGCTTATGGCTGTAGTGAAGTCTGCAGCATGTATTGTACGACTCTAGATCAATGCCTTGAGGGTCACGTGAGGTCGACTGACAGTCCTGCACGCTGCGCCACCGCTCCGACAGGACCTTTGTGGCCACCGATCGCCACAAAGGTCACCTGCTTTGTTCACCTGCTTTGACCTGACCTGGAAAGCTATTCCAATTATACTAAAGTATCCAAAGTATAATGTTCCAATCATCTTGAAACTCAAGAATGGAGCTACATCCTGCTGTTTACTGCATATCTATCTAGTTCATGACAAAGTTATAGTTCTATAATAAGGTGTTTTACCCACTACGTGTGACAGGAGTTCAACCATCAGTGTTTTTCCCACTCTGTGCCCCATGAAATATTGTGCTTACTGGCATCGGTTTTTGTATTACAGCACTACCAAGGTCGGGCTCGAAACTGCTACAAGATAGCCATCGTTAGGGTGCAGAAGGCTCTTCTGCATGCGACGAGGGGCAGGAGCCAGAAGAAGAAGGACGTCACACAGGTACGATGAACGGCGTGGAGCACTCAATCGCCGCTTGTATGCTGCTCCGGCAATGACCATCAGCTATCTGAACTACAGATATTGCATATCTACTTCCGAACACCCCCTTTTGTGTCCGTCTGTTTTGTTTCTGTTTGATAGTGATCCTACAGTGCAGTGTTAAAGCGATGTTTTTGGGTTCGGTGTGAGATGCCGAAACGGGTACAGTATGATGTCGAAATTTCCCATGGAAGCGATGTCGCTGTACATGTTATTCCAACACATTTTTGATCCAACAGTGTGCTTGTGTGTGTACCTTTTTGCTTGTTGCCAGGTACCTAATTTAAGGATAACTATTTTAACGATAATTGTGCAAAATATGTATGCTCATCAAATTATAGTGTATGACAGACTACATGATACGTAATCATCTTACCTGGAATTGTGTAAGGAGATATTTGTATGTCATGATCCACAATGGTGAGCAGAAGCATGATGCTTATCAAGGAGATAATGTTATAATTAGACATGAAGACATGAAGACTCGTCGAGAAGCACCATAGCAATACTTCTTTGGATGGGATGTTGACTTGGTGTTCAGAAAGTGGTGTATTCCACCATATTTCACTAATAATGTTTCATTGCTGGCAGCGTATGTGGCAGATGTGGCCGAGTGTGGGGGACACAGCACCGCTGTGCGGCCGCGACAGTCTCCGTGTGTGTCCGGTGGTGACACCGTGGTGTGTCGGCAGATGTGGCCGAGTGTGGGGGACACAGCACCACTGTGTGGCCGCGACAGTCTCCGTGTGTGTGTCCGGTGGTGACACCGTGGTGTGTCGGCAGATGTGGCCGAGTGTGGGGGACACAGCACCACTGTGCGGCCGCGACAGTCTCCGTGTGTGTCCGGTGGTGACACCGTGGTGTGTCGGCAGATGTGGCCGAGTGTGGGGGACACAGCACCACTGTGTGGCCGCGACAGTCTCCGTGTGTGTCCGGTGGTGACACCGTGGTGTGTCGGCAGATGTGGCCGAGTGTGGGGGACACAGCACCACTGTGCGGCCGCGACAGTCTCCGTGTGTGTCCGGTGGTGACACCGTGGTGTGTCGGCAGATGTGGCCGAGTGTGGGGGACACAGCACCACTGTGCGGCCGCGACAGTCTCCGTGTGTGTCCGGTGGTGACACCGTGGTGTGTCGGCAGATGTGGCCGAGTGTGGGGGACACAGCACCACTGTGCGGCCGCGACAGTCTCCGTGTGTGTCCGGTGGTGACACCGTGGTGTGTCGGCAGATGTGGCCGAGTGTGGGGGACACAGCACCACTGTGCGGCCGCGACAGTCTCCGTGTGTGTGCCGGTGGTGACACCGTGGTGTGTCGGCAGATGTGGCCGAGTGTGGGGGACACAGCACCACTGTGCGGCCGCGACAGTCTCCGTGTGTGTCCGGTGGTGACACCGTGGTGTGTCGGCAGATGTGGCCGAGTGTGGGGGACACAGCACCACTGTGCGGCCGCGACAGTCTCCGTGTGTGTCCGGTGGTGACACCGTGGTGTGTCGGCAGATGTGGCCGAGTGTGGGGGACACAGCACCACTGTGCGGCCGCGACAGTCTCCGTGTGTGTCCGGTGGTGACACCGTGGTGTGTCGGCAGATGTGGCCGAGTGTGGGGGACACAGCACCACTGTGCGGCCGCGACAGTCTCCGTGTGTGTCCGGTGGTGACACCGTGGTGTGTCGGCAGATGTGGCCGAGTGTGGGGGACACAGCACCACTGTGCGGCCGCGACAGTCTCCGCTGGACACCGTGTGTGTCGCGGTGGTGACACCGTGGTGTGTCCGGTGGTGACCCGTGGTGTGTCGGCAGATGTGGCCGAGTGTGGGGACACAGCACCACTGTGCGGCCGCGACAGTCTCCGTGTGTGTGCCGGTGGTGACACCGTGGTGTGTCGGCAGATGTGGCCGAGTGTGGGGGACACAGCACCACTGTGTGGCCGCGACAGTCTCCGTGTGTGTGTCCGGTGGTGACACCGTGGTGTGTCGGCAGATGTGGCCGAGTGTGCGGGACACAGCACCACTGTGCGGCCGCGACAGTCTCCGTGTGTGTCCGGTGGTGACACCGTGGTGTGTCGGCAGATGTGGCCGAGTGTGGGGGACACAGCACCACTGTGCGGCCGCGACAGTCTCCGTGTGTGTCCTGGTGACACCGTGGTGTGTCGACAGATGTGGCCGAGTGTGGGGGACACAGCACCACTGTGCGGCCGCGACAGTCTCCGTGTGTGTCCGGTGGTGACACCGTGGTGTGTCGGCAGACGTGGCCGTGTGTGTCCTGTGGTGACACCGTGGTGTGTCGACAGATGTGGGAGCAGCGGCTGACCGCTGGCTGTCAGGAACATGGCACCACCCTGGCCGTGCTGCGCGAGGGCCTGATGCGCTGCAATGTGCTGCTCAACCGGAAGGTGCTCTCCGACCTGGCCATCTGGGAGCCGCGCACCTTTAAGGTAAGGGGGCGATTAGTCTAGGGGTAAGTTGCCCATCCCGCAATGGAAAGGTTGTGGGTTCGAGTCTCACCTGTCGCTACTCTTCGCCCATGGCCAATTGGCGTAAGAGTGTGAGAGATTAGCGACACTACATGACTCAACGGTCGACGTGTCGTAAAACCAATAACCAACCAACTTTTAAGGTAGCATGCTGCGATCACCGTGACGTTCCAGGTGTTTGTCGGTACTGTCCCCAGCTGGGCTGTCTCACTCGACACACACCGTGACGTTCCAGGTGTTTGTCGGTACTGTGGCCAGCTGAGTCGTCTCACTCGACACAGCTGTGACGTTCCAGGTGTTTGTCGGTACTGTCCCCAGCTGAGTCGTCTCACTCGACACACACCGTGACGTTCCAGGTGTTTGTCGGTACTGTCCCAGCTGGGTCGTCTCACTCGACACACACCGTGACGTTCCAGGTGTTTGTCGGTACTGTGCCCAGCTGGGTCGTCTCACTCGACACACACCGTGACGTTCCAGGTGTTTGTCGGTACTGTCCCCAGCTGGGTCGTCTCACTCGACACACCGTGACGTTCCAGGTGTTTGTCGGTACTGTCCCCAGCTGAGTCGTCTCACTCGACACACACCGTGACGTTCCAGGTGTTTGTTGGTACTGTGGCCAGCTGGGTCGTCTCACCTCGACACATACGGTGACGTTCCAGGTGTTTGTCGGTACTGTCCCCAGCTGAGTCGTCTCACTCGACACACACCGTGACGTTCCAGGTGTTTGTCGGTACTGTCCCCAGCTGAGTCGTCTCACACGACACACACTGTGACGTTACAGGTGTTTGTCGGTCCTCTGGCCAGCTGGGTCGTCTCACTCGACAAGCTGTGACGTTCCAGGTGTTTGTCGGTACTGTGGCCAGCTGGGTCGTCTCACTCGACATACACTGTGACGTTCCAGGTGTTTGTTGGTACTGTGGCCAGCTGGGTCGTCTCACTTCGACACACTGTGACGTTCCAGGTGTTTGTCGGTACTGTCCCCAGCTGAGTCGTCTCACTCGACACACACCGTGACGTTCCAGGTGTTTGTCGGTACTGTCCCCAGCTGAGTCGTCTCACTCGACACACACCGTGACGTTCCAGGTGTTTGTCGGTACTGTCCCCAGCTGGGTCGTCTCACTCGACACACTGTGACGTTCCAGGTGTTTGTCGGTCCTCTGGCCAGCTGGGTCGTCTCACTCGACACACTGTGACGTTCCAGGTGTTTGTCGGTCCTCTGGCCAGCTGGGTCGTCTCACTCGACACACACTGTGACGTTACAGGTGTTTGTCGGTACTGTGGCCAGCTGGGTCGTCTCACTCGACACACACTGTGACGTTCCAGGTGTTTGTCGGTCCTCTGGCCAGCTGGGTCGTCTCACTCGACACACACTGTGACGTTCCAGGTGTTTGTCGGTCCTCTGGCCAGCTGGGTCGTCTCACTCGACACACACCGTGACGTTCCAGGTGTTTGTCGGTCCTCTGGCCAGCTGGGTCGTCTCACTCGACACACACTGTGACGTTCCAGGTGTTTGTCGGTCCTCTGGCCAGCTGGGTCGTCTCACTCGACACACACCGTGACGTTCCAGGTGTTTGTCGGTACTGTGGCCAGCTGGGTCGTCTCACTCGACACACACTGTGACGTTCCAGGTGTTTGTCGGTCCTCTGGCCAGCTGGGTCGTCTCACTCGACACACACTGTGACGTTCCAGGTGTTTGTCGGTCCTCTGGCCAGCTGGGTCGTCTCACTCGACACACACACACACTGTGACGTTCCAGGTGTTTGTCGGTCCTCTGGCCAGCTGGGTCGTCTCACACACACACTGTGACGTTCCAGGTGTTTGTCGGTCCTCTCACTCCGACACACACCGTGACGTTCCAGGTGTTTGTCGGTACTGTGGCCAGCTGGGTCGTCTCACTCGACACACACTGTGACGTTCCAGGTGTTTGTCGGTCCTCTGGCCAGCTGGGTCGTCTCACTCGACACACACTGTGACGTTACAGGTGTTTGTCGGTCCTCTGGCCAGCTGGGTCGTCTCACTCGACACACACCGTGACGTTCCAGGTGTTTGTCGGTACTGTGGCCAGCTGGGTCGTCTCACTCGACACACTGTGACGTTCCAGGTGTTTGTCGGTACTGTCCCCAGCTGGGTCGTCTCACTAGACACACACCGTGACGTTCCAGGTGTTTGTCGGTACTGTGGCCAGCTGGGCTGTCTCACTCGACACGCGCACCCGGACGCGTAATATCTCCATATGCCAAAAATGTCAGTTGTATGCTTCATAGGCAACAGGCATGTGTGGGTTCTGGTCAGGCTTCATTGTAAGTTTGACAGGCAGGTTTGGGTCCCTGGCAGGGTTTGATCTGCTTCCTTGAATATGTAATTTTTATTTTTTCGGACCATGAAATTCAGATGCTTTAGCTTTGACACATTTTTGTACTTTGTAGTCCGTATCATTACGTGCAGAATTGCGAAAAACCGTAATGAATAATGCACGAACTTTATCTTTCCCTGACGGTCTTGAGACGGTTGCTTTCACATGTAAATTAAAGTGCATAAATTCCGCTCCTTTTCAAGCTTCGAGACCAGGCTTGCCGTGGCGTTGTAAGGACGGCATTGGGAGTACCGAAAGAGCTACCGCCAGGAGCATATGATGGTGCTATATGTGATGGTGCATATCATAGTGCTCATAGGGGTCATCAGTGCTATAGGTGGCCACTTGCTGTAACTGCCAAGAGCGTTTAAACATGATTTTACCAAAATATCACCGAAATGATACTCGTGTGGAAGTAGCGTGATGAGGATAGTGTCGACATATGCTGCTGGTTCCTCATGTGCTATCGGTTCTTACTTTTGTCAGCTTGATTGCGGTGTATTGACAGTGAATTGAAAGCAACACATAGCAGAGACGCGAGTCGATTTGTTCTTGATTGCACGTGGCGGCGTCGTTGTCGCTGAACAGGGAACTGTCCTCGCTGAACTGTCCTCGCCGAACTGTTCTCGCTGGGCTGTCCTCGCTGAACTGTCCTCGGTGAACTGGTATATCTGAACTGTCCTCGCTGAACTGGTGTATCTGAACTGTCCTTGCTGAGCTGTCCTCGCTAAACTGTCCCCCGCTTGTGTGTTTCAGTCAGTCGTGGACATGTGCAAGGCCAAGGTGGCTCAAGACCGGCCACGTGGACTAGCGCACGTTCCTGACCGGCCCGATCACGTGATCACTCGCGGTATGCTGTAGCCGGGTCACGTGACCCGAGGTCGCACGCGTGTTTGGAGTGAGTGTAATGCGAGCGATTGTTTAGTGCGTTGTTGCGAGCGTCACCATCACAGGCGTGTTGTGAACGGTTTGCATTGCGTATGATATGTATTGTATGTGCGGTATGTTGTAACACCGGAGGCAATACAGATGCCACGCGACAAAAAAAAGTTGCTGCTCTACATGTCATGTATTCCCAAGCCTGTACTTCAGCGATAATGTTGATGCATCCCTTATCCTGTCATGCAACGCCAGAGTGGCGTGTTCCCATCGGTTGAAATGCTACAGTGCTGCGCCAAAATTCACACCACAGTCGGCGCCTCGTCTGTGGTCAACGGCAGTGCATGCATCCGTGGGCACTGTGCAGAGACAGGTTGAGACAAAAAGCAGGCATTGAGTGCCGTTACGATCCCCGCTGCGCATGGTGAATGCTGACAGGCACCTCGGTCATGCCTCCCTCAGGACAGTTAACACGGGCGAATGTGGTTGGTCCTATTTCTTGTAATGTAAATATTTGATCGGAAAAATAGTACCCTGAGCCGAGATTTCTATTCGTACCCATCCATTAATGTTAATGTTATCTTTAATCTTAATGTTACGTTTGTTCTCCAAAGGATATGACAATAAGTTAATTAATTCGCCGCCACGAATGTAGCGCTCAGAGACGCAGGCAGGCATACACTTGCGCTGCTACATGTGTTGACGCAGACGTATTGATTGTCCGGCGGTGCAGTCGAGGTAGTCCACCTGCCGAGGTGGCCTGGCATTGACAACAGTGGAACAGATGCAACGAACGCAGATTGGTTGGTGCAAGTCTGCTCTGCTCACCCACAACTTCTGGTTACGCCCCTATCCAAGTTTAGCCAAGTCTTGTCGGACGGTCCCACCCCAGTTTAGCCGTACACGACACTGTCGGTCCAGTCTATGTCGTACGAGACGCGTCCCGACCCCAGTTTAGCGGTACACGACACTGTCGGTGCAGTCGATGTCGTGCGAGACGCGTCCCGACCCCAGTTTAGCGGTACACGACACTGTCGGTCAGTCGATGTCGTGCGAGACGCGTCCCGACCCCAGTTTAGCGGTACCGACACTGTCGGTGCAGTCATGTCGTGCGCACGCATGTCAGGCCGTGCACACCTGCGCTGGCGCAGCCCAGTCCGGCCGCCACAACGCCGACCAGTCGGCTGGCGCCGGCGGCCGTGCGCACCGTCAGCGGGCCGCCCGAGTCGTCTCAGCGGCCCGCCCGAGTCGCCTCAGCGGGCCGCCCGAGTCGCCTCAGCGGGCCGCCCGAGTCGCCTCAGCGGGCCGCCCGAGTCGTCTCAGCGGGCCGCCCGAGTCGTCTCAGGGGCCGCCCGAGTCGCCTCAGGGGGCCGCCCGAGTCGCCTCAGGGGGCCGCCCGAGTCGCCTATCGGGGGCCGCCCGAGTCGCCTCAGCGGGCCGCCCGAGTCGCCTCAGCGGGCCGCCCGAGTCGCCTCGGCGGGCCGCCCGAGTCGCCGCGACACGCGTCCGCTCACGGTCCGGCGCACAGCAGACGGGCGGTGACGCCCCGCGGCAGGCACGACGGTCCTGCTCACCCCCTCACGGCGCACAGCAGACGCCGGCGGCGAGCGGTCGCCCGCGGCAGGCGGGACAGAGCAGGTCCACCTACCGCCTCGGTAGGCGAGCGCCACACGGTCGGCCGCCTCCAGCAGCATGTCGCTCCTGTCGCCGCCTGGCGAGCGGTCAGACGAGGTCAGCACACATCTGGTGACGGCTCTGAGGTCACACGGCTGCCTCCAGCAGCATGTCGCTCCTGTCGCCGCCTGGCGAGCGGTCAGACGAGGTCAGCACACAGCTGGTGACGGCTCTGAGGTCACACGGCTGCCGACGGCGCGGCTCTGAGGTGATACTCGGCGCGGGTCTGACCGGCGGCAGGGGGCGGGGAGAACACAGCCTGTTGTCGAGGCTGAGATGCATGCAATCGCAGTACATATCGGGGTGGCTGGGGGCCCGGTAGGTAAAAGGCAGTGGCGACAGATTCAGAGTCGACTGTGTCAGGAGACCGTGATATTCGGCTTTTGTTTGTTTTAGTGGTGACATTACTAGTGTTCCGATATTTTCGGGGAGTTCAGTTCTAAAAGCAAAATCACTGAGGGATGTTGCTCCAATGGGGGATCATCACCTCTCGAATGATTTTATACTTCGAGAACGCGCAGCGAGGTCTATTGGAAACCTTCAGTTCCTTTTCGCGCACCATTTTCACGGCTTGTGGGAAAGCATGTCGTTCGGGTGTGAGTGACGTCATAGTTACGTCCCCTGCGAATTTTGGACGAAGTGAAGGGTGTACGGAAAGAAATTTATTAAAAATCGAGGAACGAGGACATGAACAATGCGTTCTATCCAATTCACGGCAAATTGAACGTGCGATACTGTTCCCACCTTGGCATTTTTTTTTGTGAAACGTTCCTTTTTCCGTTTTTGAGTTCTGAAATATATTTAGATACTTTGGGGGATACTACTTAGATACTGAAATTTATTTACATACTCTACTACTTTTGGGGCGGAGTTTTTTTTACTTCAGAAAACTAGAATATATATAATTCAGTCTTGTGAATATGCATAGCAAAGTTCAAGCTAATGACTCAAGCTGACATTTGGCTTCCCAAATGTTTAGTGATGGTCTCGACATTGGAAGAAATCGAGCCTCTCACGTCGCCGCCGCACAGATTCCGGCCATTGCGTAGCTAACAATCGCGGCACTGGCTTCTGGCTTCCTGGTACCAATTTTTTTAAATTAACTAAATTACCTTTTGGCTTTTTCCAGTTTTTGAAATTAGGAAATATTTGTCTTCTAATAAAATATGAGGTGGCATTTGTCCAATATGCTCCAGGTTTTGTATCGCTTATATCTTGTTTTTGTTTTGTATTTGGCTCTGATAAATTTATTTTGGGGTAGATAAAGTTATAATTAGAAAAAGATGGTGAATTTGACCGTGGTTTCAAAATGTTTGGTCAACCAACTGTAGTGAGCTGGTGCTGGAGCTGGCCCTGCGCCACGCAGGGCCGCCGGCGCCGGTGTCACGTGGCACTCGGCGCGTCACGTGGTCACGTGGTCACGTGGTCACTGTCACGTGGTCACGGCCGTCAGCGGTTTCTGCAGCGCGGTCTGTGGTTGGGGCGGCTAGGTCGGCGGCGCGCGGGGGTGACTGCCCGCAGTTGGTCGAGAGGACGCGTGGCGGGTGCTCGTGGCTGGGTCGCCGGACATTGCCAATACACGTCCTTCCCCGTGCTCGGCACTTACTTTCTAATCGGCAACTACACCAACAATTAGCATTTTGATGTTCGATATTTTCAAACTTTGGACTTTTCACCTTCCTTGAATTTTTTTTTATATAATAGGCAGAGCGGGCCGGGAAACGCTGCTTTAAGTCAACTTAGCCACACAAAAACAAATGACAAACTGACCATCAACAACAACAATCATGTTCCCTCTCGTCTGCCTAAAGTCGGTTGCGCCTCTGAGTACAGCCAATATGTTGAGACAGAGGGTTCCGATCATGGCCATCAGAAAATGGAGCGGCTGTATGATCAGCCTGGTCGATGCGTCCTAAAGTCCAAATAACTAAGATAATTGAACGGCTCATGACGTGGGGGCAACACGCTGTGGGGAGCACGCGGTTCGGAGCCATGGGTGGAGTTTTAGTGCTGACGGATGGTACTTCAGCACCACGGTGGCTGAGACCACTACCGAGCTTTTATAATGTGAAAATCAGTTCTTACGGGTTTATGTAGAAACGCACCACCCAGAAAAGAAAATGTCATGCAGGAGCACCACCTGGCAATTTCGGAAGACTGCAGAACTCCTCTGCGAGCCTCCTGAGCACGCCGCGTGCCACCGCGGCGCGCTCACTACTCGGTCGCTCCGAAGCCGGACACCAGCGCCGTCTGTGCGGCGGTGTAGCCGGGCGTCGCCAGGCAGAAGGGGCGCACGTGGCCGCCGAGCGGCACGGCGGTGGCCAGCCGCACCAGCGCCAGGTCGTGGTGGACGGCGCCCGGCCGGTAGTCCGGGTCGCGGGTCACCCGCTGGACGCGGTACTGGGCACCGTCTGCCGAGCCGAGGTCGGCGGAGGCCAGCCGCACCGGGCCGAGATCAGCGTCACGCCGCTGTCAGCAGGTACCGGGCCGAGATCAGTGTCACGCCGTCAGCAGGTACCGGGCCGAGATCAGTGTCACGCCGCCGTCAGCAGGTACCGGGCCGAGATCAGTGTCACGCCCCCAGCAGGTACCGGGCCGAGATCAGTGTCACGCTGTCAGCAGGTACCGGGCCGAGATCAGTGTCACGCCCCCGTCAGCAGGTACCGGGCCGAGATCAGTGTCACGCCGCCGAGATCAGTCAGCAGGTACCGGGCCGAGATCAGTGTCACGCCGTCAGCAGATACCGGGCCGAGATCAGTGTCACGCCGTCAGCAGGTACCGGGCCGAGATCAGTGTCACGCCGTCAGCAGATACCGGGCCGAGATCAGTGTCACGCTGTCAGCAGGTACCGGGCCGAGATCAGTGTCACGCCGTCAGCAGGTACCGGGCCGAGATCAGTGTCACGCCGTCAGCAGGTACCGGGCCGAGATCAGTGTCACGCCGTCAGCAGGTACCGGGCCGAGATCAGTGTCACGTCGCCGTCAGCAGGTACCGGGCCGAGATCAGTGTCACGCCCCGTCAGCAGGTACCGGGCCGAGATCAGTGTCACGCCGTCAGCAGGTACCGGGCCGAGATCAGTGTCACGCCGTCAGCAGGTACCGGGCCGAGATCAGTGTCACGCCCGTCAGCAGGTACCGGGCCGAGATCAGTGTCACGCCCCCGTCAGCAGGTACCGGGCCGAGATCAGTGTCACGCCCGTCAGCAGTTCAGCAGGTACCGGGCCGAGATCAGTGTCACGCCGTCAGCAGGTACCGGGCCGAGATCAGTGTCACGCCGTCAGCAGGTACCGGGCCGAGATCAGTGTCACGCCGTCAGCAGGTACCGGGCCGAGATCAGTGTCACGCCGTCAGCAGGTACCGGGCCGAGATCAGTGTCACGCCGTCAGCAGGTACCGGGCCGAGATCAGTGTCACGCCGTCAGCAGGTACCGGGCCGAGATCAGTGTCACGCCCGTCAGCAGGTACCGGGCCGAGATCAGTGTCACGCCGTCAGCAGGTACCGGGCCGAGATCAGTGTCACGCCGTCAGCAGGTACCGGGCCGAGATCAGTGTCACGCCCCGTCAGCAGGTACCGGGCCGAGATCAGTGTCACGCCGTCAGCAGGTACCGGGCCGAGATCAGTGTCACGCCGTCAGCAGGTACCGGGCCGAGATCAGTGTCACGCCGTCAGCAGGTACCGGGCCGAGATCAGTGTCACGCCGTCAGCAGGTACCGGGCCGAGATCAGTGTCACGCCGTCAGCAGGTACCGGGCCGAGATCAGTGTCACGCCCCCGTCAGCAGGTACCGGGCCGAGATCAGTGTCACGCCGTCAGCAGGTACCGGGCCGAGATCAGCGTCACGCCCCGTCAGCAGGTACCGGGCCGAGATCAGTGTCACGCCCCCGTCAGCAGGTACCGGGCCGAGATCAGTGTCACGCCGTCAGCAGGTACCGGGCCGAGATCAGTGTCACGCCGTCAGCAGATACCATGCCGAGATCAGTGTCACGCCGTCAGCAGGTACCGGGCCGAGATCAGTGTCACGCCGTCAGCAGATACCGGGCCGAGATCAGTGTCACGCCGTCAGCAGATACCGGGCCGAGATCAGTGTCACGCCGTCAGCAGGTACCGGGCCGAGATCAGTGTCACGCCGTCAGCAGATACCATGCCGAGATCAGTGTCACGCCGTCAGCAGGTACCGTGCCGAGATCAGTGTCACGCCGTCAGCAGGTACCGGGCCGAGATCAGTGTCACGCCAACAAATACCGGGCCGAGATCAGTGTCACGCCGTCAGCAGGTACCGGGCCGAGATCAGTGTCACGCCGTCAGCAGGTACCGGGCCGAGATCAGTGTCACGCCGTCAGCAGGTACCGGGCCGAGATCAGTGTCACGCCGTCAGCAGATACCATGCCGAGATCAGTGTCACGCCGTCAGCAGGTACCGGGCCGAGATCAGTGTCACGCCGTCAGCAGGTACCGGGCCGAGATCAGTGTCACGCCGTCAGCAGGTACCGGGCCGAGATCAGTGTCACGCCGTCAGCAGGTACCGGCCGGATCAGTGTCACGCCGTCAGCAGGTACCGGGCCGAGATCAGTGTCACGCCGTCAGCAGGTACCGGGCCGAGATCAGTGTCACGCCGTCAGCAGGTACCGGGCCGAGATCAGTGTCACGCCGTCAGCAGGTACCGGGCCGAGATCAGTGTCACGCCGTCAGCAGGTACCGGGCCGAGATCAGTGTCACGCCGTCAGCAGGTACCGGGCCGAGATCAGTGTCACGCCGTCAGCAGGTACCGGGCCGAGATCAGTGTCACGCCGTCAGCAGGTACCGGGCCGAATGTCACGCCCGTCAGCAGGTACCGGGCCGAGATCAGTGTCACGCTCCGCCGTCAGCAGATACCATGCCGAGATCAGTGTCACGCCGTCAGCAGGTACCGGGCCGAGATCAGTGTCACGCCGTCAGCAGGTACCGGGCCGAGATCAGTGTCACGCCGTCAGCAGGTACCGGGCCGAGATCAGTGTCACGCCCGTCAGCAGGTACCGGGCCGAGATCAGTGTCACGCCGTCAGCAGGTACCGGGCCGAGATCAGTGTCACGTCGCCGTCAGCAGGTACCGGGCCGAGATCAGTGTCACGCCGTCAGCAGGTACCGGGCCGAGATCAGTGTCACGCCCCGTCAGCAGGTACCGGGCCGAGATCAGTGTCACGCCGCCGTCAGCAGGTACCGGGCCGAGATCAGTGTCACGCCCCGTCAGCAGGTACCGGGCCGAGATCAGTGTCACGCCCCGTCAGCAGCCACAGGTACCGGGCCGAGATCAGTGTCACGCCGTCAGCAGGTACCGGGCCGAGATCAGTGTCACGCCGTCAGCAGGTACCGGGCCGAGATCAGTGTCACGCCGTCAGCAGGTACCGGGCCGAGATCAGTGTCACGCCCCCGTCAGCAGGTACCGGGCCGAGATCAGTGTCACGCCGTCAGCAGGTACCGGGCCGAGATCAGTGTCACGCCGTCAGCAGGTACCGGGCCGAGATCAGTGTCACGCCCCGTCAGCAGGTACCGGGCCGAGATCAGTGTCACGCCGTCAGCAGGTACCGGGCCGAGATCAGTGTCACGCCCCGTCAGCAGATACCATGCCGAGATCAGTGTCACGCCGTCAGCAGGTACCGGGCCGAGATCAGTGACACGCCGTCAGCAGATACCGGGCCGAGATCAGTGTCACGCCGTCAGCAGATACCATGCCGAGATCAGTGTCACGCCGTCAGCAGGTACCGGGCCGAGATCAGTGTCACGCCGTCAGCAGGTACCGGGCCGAGATCAGTGTCACGCCCCCGTCAGCAGGTACCGGGCCGAGATCAGTGTCACGCCGCGTCAGCAGGCACCGGGCCGAGATCAGTGTCACCCCCCGTCAGCAGATACCATGCCGAGATCAGTGTCACGCCGCCAACAAGTACCGGGCCGAGATCGTGTCACGCCGTCAGCAGATACCAGGCCGAGATCAGTGTCACCCGCCGTCAGCAGGTACCGGGCCGAGATCAGTGTCACGCCGTCAGCAAGTACCGGGCCGAGATCAGTGTCACGCCCCGTCAGCAGGTACAGGGCCGAGATCAGTGTCACGCCCCCGTCAGCAGGTACCGGGCCGAGATCAGTGTCACGCCGTCAGCAGGTACCGGGCCGAGATCAGTGACACGCCGTCAGCAGGAACCGGGCCGAGATCAGTGTCACGCCGTCAGCAGATACCATGCCGAGATCAGTGTCACGCCGTCAGCAGGTACCGGGCCGAGATCAGTGTCACGCTGTCAGCAGATACCGGGCCGAGATCAGTGTCACGCCGTCAGCAGGTACCGAGCCGAGATTAGTGTCACGCCGTCAGCAGATACCATGCCGAGATCAGTGTCACGCCGTCAGCAGATACCATGCCGAGATCAGTGTCACGCCGTCAGCAGATACCATGCCGAGATCAGTGTCACGCCGTCAGCAGGGTACCGGGCCGAGATCCAGTGACACGCCGTCAGCGGTACCGGGCCGAGATTAGTGTCACGCCGTCAGCAGATACCGTGCCGAGATCAGTGTCACGCCGTCAGCAGGTACCGGGCGAGATCGGTGTCACGCCGTCAGCAGGTACCGGGCCGAGATCAGTGTCACGCCGTCAGCAGGTACCGGGCCGAGATCAGTGTCACTCGCCGTCAGCAGGTACCGGGCCGAGATCAGTGTCACGCCGTCAGCAGGTACCAAGCCGAGATCAGTGTCACGCCGTCAGCAGAGTACCAGGCCGAGATCGAGTGTCACGCCATCAGCAGATACCATGCCGAGGATCAGTGTCACGCCGTCGGCAGGTACCGGGCCGAGATCAGTGTCACGCCCCCGTCAGCAGGTACCGGGCCGAGATCAGTGTCACGCCGTCCTGGCAGGTACCGGGCCGAGATCAGTGTCACGCCGCGTCAGCAGGTACCGGGGCGAGATCAGTTCCGCCGTCAGCAGGTACCGGGCCGAGATCAGTGTCACGCCCCCGTCAGCAGGTACCGGGCCGAGATCAGTGTCACGCCGTCAGCAGATACCGGGCCGAGATCAGTGTCACTCCGCCGTCAGCTACCGGGCCGAGATCAGTGTCACGCCGTCAGCAGGTACCGGGCCGAGATCAGTGTCGCGCGCCCCGTCGGCAGGTACTGGCCGGGCCCGAGTGTCACGCCCCCGTCGAGGGGAAATGCCGGGCCGAGATCAGTCACGTCCAGCGATTACCGGGCCGAGATCAGTGACACGCCGTCAGCAGGAACCAGGCCGGAATCGGGTGATGTCACGCCGTCAGCGAATACCATGCCGAGATGTGTCACGCCGTCCAGCAGGTACCGGGCCGAGAGATCGAGTGTGTCACGCTTTGTCAGCTTGAATACGGGCCGAAGATCGAGGTGTCACGCCGTCGGCGGGTACCGAGCCGAGAGATTAGTGTCACGCCGTCAGCGAATGCCATGCCGAGATCAGGTGTCACGCC